>JAODAL010004303.1:0-158897 GCA_025379985.1 Phyllomedusa bahiana
TCAAGGGCCTGAAAAAAGAATTTTATCTACAAAAGGGGAAATTGGCCCTATGAAAAGATTGCCAACAATTTTGAAAACTGAGTGCAGCACGGTGGCCCAAGGCCCATACGCGGTTTAACAAAACAGGTTCCACTCAGAAAAGGCCTCACAATGGCGAAAAAACTTTAAAAGTGCACATGCTCCAATCATTTTAGTGATTTTTTTTCAAAAATAGATGTATGCAGTCGTATTTCAGCAAGGTTTGGGGGTGGGGTTTTTTCCTGTTGGGTAAACCCATAAATTGCCATGGCCCCAAAGGTCGAAGCTGTGCCCCCAGAAGGGGCCCTTTCTAAAAATGAAATACAAGAAACCCCAAAAACAGTTTGCCGGGGACCCAGCTAAGGACATAAAATTTCTGGAACCATATCCAGGGTTTTAGGGAAAGATAAAAAACTTTTTTGGGTTTCCCATGGTGTGAAGTATGATGGGAGGCAAAAACCAGGGTGAAATTCAAAGAAAAGGGGTGTCTTGCCTAGAAGTAAGCATGGGGGGGGTATGTCATGGTTTGGGACTGATGAGTTCGTCGGCTGTGAGGAGTACAGTTCATTAAAGGTAAACCTAAATGTGAAATTACGTAAAAACCCGAAGCACAGCATGATCCACTCTTTGGAAGGCCCCCAAGGGCAGTATTCCAACATGTTTAAACCCCAAACACACCTCCAAGTGACCACTTCCTTTTCTAAGAAAAAATGGGGGAAAGGTGCGGGGATTGGCCAGATGTCCCCCAGACCAAACCCTATTCGCATTCTGAGGATCTCAAATGGAAGGGTGTTTTTGCTCGAGGAAGGGGGGTGGTAGGTCTGTTTTGGGACTGCATGAGTTCCCGGGCTTGGGGGCTACAATTAATTAGGAAACCCCATGAATGTAAACCTGTATGTGACCACTGAAACACAGCACGACCCCCTCCTTCTAGAACTGGTCCAAGGGCAATATTCCACTGATAACATCCCAAACTACCCCAAGACGAGCAAGCCTTTTTAAAAGAAAAGGGGTAAAGTGCGGATGGCCAAGCATGTCTCCAACCAAAACCCCTTTATTCGCATCTGTGGGGCCCCTAAAACAGAAAGTGGGGGAGGAAAAGGTCTCTCACCCAAAGCCCCCATGTTCTCATGTGGAGTGAAAGTTCCCAATGGAAAAACTTTTAAAGCTCTAGTGAACCCCCATCCCCAAAAGAGTTAAGCGGGTTTTTAAGGTAGGTTCCCTTTTAAGCGGGCATGCTTCCCAAATGTTCGCTGACTGGAGTCCCCCACCCCTTTTTACATTTTCATAAAACATTACAGGCGTCAAATTTCAAAAAATTTTTTACTTGTATAAAAATTTTGAAAAACTTTAATACCCCAACAGGTTACCACACATTTGTTCCATTGAAAATTTCAAAAAAGCCGTCATCCTTTATACCAAGATTCCAAAAATTCAGCCCCATAAGAGAACGTGTTGGGGAGACTGCCATCACACTCGGGGCGTTTTCAAACCCCTTTTTCTTTCAAAGGTAAATTCCTTTTTTTTTTCAGGGATGCGCAGTATCTACTTCAACACATTAATTGAAAAAAACAATTAACACAAAATGGGCCCCAATAATTTTAAAAAATACAATTTCTAATTAAAAATGTTTTTTTTTTTTTTTTAAAGTAACCTATCTACTTTTGGGGAAACATACAGACAAGGTATTTTCAAAAAAAAAAGGGTTTTAGGTTAAGCATTTCAGTAACCCTTTTTGGGGTTCATGATTCCCCAAAAAAATAGACCAAAATGCCTCCCTTTTGGGTAGCCTATTACTAGTGCGTGGATGTCCCTTCACAGCGTTCATCTTTTGGACCGAATTTTTGGACTCTGGTATAAAGGATGAGCGTGCTTCGTTGACATTGCAAAGGAAAATAATTGTGACCACACAAAGTATTGACACTTTGGGCACAATGAGCGACATGTATGAATTCTGGCGCTGATAGACCCGTTTCTAAATCAATTTTTTAAATAGTTAGACTGTGGAGAAGTATGAACCTGTTCCTTCTCAGGTCATACATAAAGGGACAGTTCTTGCCATCACAATCGGGGTCAGGGTCACCTTTTCCCTGGGGGCTGTTTTTAATGTTTGGCCCAAAATTTTGCCGTTAAGAATCTAAAAGTTCTCTTCTACTAAAATTTGGGGCGACCCCCCAAAAAAGCCCCAAAATTTTGGGGTACAAAACCCGTTCTCTCTATAGAACGGTCTACACAGCTTTATGAGGCCAGAATTCTGGCGCAGCCCCGTTCAACATGTCGCCCAATGGCCATTTTCACTTGGGGGGGACTCACTTTTGTGCCACGGTTTAGACATTTATTTTTTGGCAAAACATCAAGTTTACACTGTTTTACAAGCTATACAAACGCTACTTTACTTGTATAAAGTATCATATTTTAGTGTTGTCCCATGAAAAGATATAATACAATATTTTCAAAATGTGAGGGGTGTTTTCACTTTTGTGAAATACCGTTTGTTTAAAGTTATAATTATACAATGTGCTGCATTTATGGAAAGCAATGCACATCTTTACTTTTGCTTTTTGAAGAAATGGTACAGTAAGCTGGTATCAATTTTCCCAGTGAATAGGAACAGGTAGTACTGTAATTTTAAAAGAGGCATTTTTGAAAAATACAGCTAATAGTTTCAGAACAAGGTCACTGCTACTTTACTGAAAGCCTAACCAGAATTAACTGACCTAAGCACAACGGGAACAATTAAAAAATCCCCTAAAATTGGGGCTATCCCGATAGTTCTTTTCGGGACAGTGTAATATGACCAAATATGAACAAGAAAATCAGAAGATAACCACCATTCCTGTAATTCCATTTTATTACAGATAGCAGATAAATTACTTTCTGAGTAGTCACCTTAAGGGCAGGGTTTTCGATTATGCGGAACCCCCCTCCGAAACCGTAAAAATCAAAGTTTTGCTCCATCCCCCGGTCAAATATTCAGGCTGCTGCCTTTTTTTAGACTAGCTCAATATACATTAACAAACTCTTATATGGGCAATCTAGTTCTTGAATAGGAACAAATGCCTTTATCTCTTTAGAAGGACCAGTCACCTCTCCTGACATATCTATTTTAGTAAATTCTTATGTTCTTCGTGAAATACAGTTCTGCAGCATCTTCTTATAACCGGGTTGTGCTGTTTCTCAGGTATCCCTTTTAGAAATGTATTACTGAATCTGTCAGCTGCGTGTTTCCATCCCAGCTTTCAGAGAGGTGTGTCCCTGCACAGACTGAATCTGTCAGCACTGATTGGACAGTGTTACATTGTACAGCGACACACCCCAACCTGTAACGCCCGTCTGACAGATTCACTAATACATTTCTAAAAGGAATAACAGAGAATCAGCACAACCCAGAGTTATAAGAGAAGATGCTCCAGAATTGTTATTTTACAAGGAACACAAGGATTTCCTAAAACATATATATCAGGAGACGTTACTAAGACTGTAGTGCAACTGTTATAATGTGCTGAGATTGTGTTACCTGATTTGCTGCAGTAACCATCAAGTCAAAAAAGGTGTTATAGTTATTGATGCAATTGGGGTAGTGGTAATGGCTCCACAAAACTCCCGTTTGGGGTGATAGAAACCATTTCTGTAGAACAGGGTCCTGTTCAGAAAAGTAATCTCTATTTAGCATGTTACAGTGCCATCTCACTACTGGGCCATAGTCTCTGGCACCTGTATACAACTGTTGGCACAAAGCACAGTTCTAAGTCACAATCTCTGACCCACGTAGACTCCATACTGTTTTTTCACTACTGTTATGTCCTTATTTTCTGTTGTAATAGCCAAATGTAGCTATATCCAGCCGTACAATGATTTTTATTCCTCTTTTCACCCCTAGCTGTCCTAAAGTTTTCCCATTGGTGGACAGCCAAAATAAATAATAATAATAATAATAATTGGTGCTGTTTTAGCTCAGTTTTCCCTTGGTGGACAGCTCAGTGTAACCTATTGTCAACAGAAAAGCATGGTTTCCAAAAGCTCAATTCTGATGCTGTCAGACACCTCCTGAACTGAATTCTTAATAGGCTTATACTCAGTTTCTTATTGGTCAATGGCATGCACTAAGTCTCACAAGCTATCATTTCAGTGGCTAAGATTTGTAAGTCCTAAGTAAAAGACAGCCCACACATATGACTGGCTCGCCATCTTCTGCACATTCCTTGCTATGCAACCCTATGAACTATGCTTTATGACACTGGGCCCACAATGGTATCATGGACAATACTGCCACTTCCCCTGATGTAATGTCAATGACATGATATATGATCACAACATCTACAAAATGTGGCAACAATTAAGTTAAGAAATGTGCCAACTCTTTAAAATAGCTCATAAGCAAAAAAAGTATTTCTTAGTAATGTAATGAAAACAAGAGAGTAAATAATAGAATTCTGATCACAATATAATGTTTCAAACTACCTCTAGAAATTAATAGAAACTCTAAAAAAAAGAATTGTACATTAAGGCTATGTCTACACAGCACAGGGTTTTGAATCTGTACCCTGTGCTGCACAGACAGCAGAGAAAAATCTGTGCTGTAGCCTATACAGTATGGATTTTTTATCGTCGCTTTAAAAATCCGGCAGAATATGCAACATGTTGTATATTCCGACGGACGCTGCTCGGATTTGTCATTGGCCTCATACATTGGATGCACAGGGCTGAGGGCAAATCCGAAAACCGACCGCGGTTCTAGCGCAAAGCAGTGGCAAAAACAGTGATCCTGCCGTTGTCCAGCATTTCTGATGGTATTTTGTCATATGCTGTATGGACTTAGCCTTAAAGTAGAATATTATGTGGGAATCTTAGTTTATACAGTCCTTCTACTAGGGAGTCACAGGGGTATAACAATTTGATTTGCACATGCAATATTGACAAACATATCAGAAGTTGAGAAAAGAAGAGGAAGGAAAGTCTCCAAAATGGCCTCATACGATTGTAAGTTTCTGCCACAGTTAGAGAGAAGAGCAGCTCTAGATCATGAATTATTACTTAATCACTAACATATTATGTCAACCAGGAGAACAAGAACATTAAGCCATAAGTTTTACTATTTAGGTGAAAATACATAAAAAGCATAATACCTGAAGAAGCTTGGGCCAAGAACAATAGACAGATTTTCTAAGGTCATTTTGTTTATTTCACTATGAGATGCCACCCTAATGAAGAAAGAGCATAGGAAGTGAAGCACCATAAAATGGGTCCGGCTCAGATCGTCAATCAGATGTTTCAGTCGTTTGTTGCATTCTTCCTCATCTGATCTGTAAGCTTTGAAGATAGAATACAAATTTAGCAACATTATATACAGTTTTGATTGCACAAATTGTATTATGGCCATCAATATATATAAATAGTATACATGGCACACATACCCTATAGGAAGAAAGGTGAAGGGATGCAAGACACAGTCATGCTTGGCTGTATTCTTATCTCAATTAGATTGCAGTATTGATTGGAGACCCCTGTCCTCAGTATTGGCAGGGGTCCAGCAGCTTTGACAAATCCATATGCTTTACATTACTTTCATGGAAGAGGTCATTTAATCTCGTTATGTCTTTTCAACCATGATATTATTACCTTTGTAAACAATGATGAAGGAAGACTGAATGGAATCAGGAATGACACCTCTAGGGAATTCCTTTAGGCAAAGTTTTAGAAGACTTGCTACAGTATCTATATCTCCTTCTTGTACAAGATCCACCGGCTGCCCGCCATCATACTTTGCTTTTAGAGCTAATACTTTCTTCCGTGAACCAGAAACTCTAAACAGCCCCGTGTGCTCCAGACCTGAAAGAAAGATTTTATTTTTTTAAAACAAAAATATCAAAATTGACCCTGTAAATAATCACAATTCACATTTCTTCACAAAGAGTATAGTGTGCTGTGGAGACTAAGCTTTCTTTGTCAAGTATGTACACACTGTGACGATTCGGTGGATCCGCTGGACCACCGCAAGCGATGGTAGCTAAGCCACGCCAGGGAACGGAGTCTAAGTAGCCCCCGGGTTTATTTCACCAGAGCCCCCCGCAAAGCGGGATGGACTTGCTGCGGCGTGAGGCTACCAGGTCGTTACCCCTGACGTGACTGGCTTGCGGTGGCGGCCGGGGTACTGCGAGGTACAGAATCGGATCCCAGAGGAGTAGTCGGACAGGCAGGAGGTCAGGGCAGGCGGCAGAGGTTCGTAGTCAGATACAGGCAGACGGTCAGGGCAGGCGGCAAACAGGCAAGGTCAGGAAACGTAGCGGAACGGAAGGTACACGGGTAATCAATAGGGACAAAGAGACACTCTAAGCTCACTAAACGCACACCAACAAACTGGCAGCGAGTGCTGGGGGCGTAACCCTTAAATAGAACCATCGTCCGGCAATCACCCAATTAAAGGGACACTGGCCCTTTAAATCTAAACCAAGTGTCGCGCGCGCGCGCTAAGGAACGGGCATGAGCCCGACGGCCAGCACGGACGGGAGCGGCGTTCACAGGAGCGGGGCCAGGTAAGGAAGCACGGGACCGCGAGCACGGGGGTGGTCGCGGGCGGCCGCGATGCCCGCACTGAGCCCCCCGCGGGGAGGGGACCGGCTGCGGGGGCAGCGGCGCCCGCGACCCCGTGACACACACCACCACACGTACCTATTCCAGGTTTGTGCTCATCTCAACAACCATGTAAAAAGCCCTATAATGTTATGTTCCAAGTCCTAAAAAAGCCACAGAGTCTACATCTATAATATACACTCACCGGCCACTTTATTAGGTACACCATGCTAGTAACGGGTTGGACCCCCTTTTGCCTTCAGAACTGCCTCAATTTCTTCGTGGCATAGATTCAAAAAAGGGGCTGGGAAACATTCCTCAAGGATTTTGGTCCATATTGAATGTGGCTCACACAGTTCCCCAGATTTTCGGCTGCACATCCATGATGCCCAATCTCCCTTTTTCCCCCATCCCAAAGATGCTCTATTGGATTGAACTGGTGACTGTGGAGGCCCTTTAGTAAGGAACTCATTGTCATGTTCAAAGAAAAACCATCTGAGATGATTCCAGCTTTTACATGGCGCATTATCCGCTGAAAGTAGCCATCAGAGTTTGGGTACATTGTGGGGCTAAAGGGGATGGACATGGTCAGCAACCCAAAACTCAGGGAGGCCCGGGGCGTTGCAAAAATGCTCCCAAATTTGGGAAACCCGGGGCCCAAAGAGTGCCCAAAAAAATAATTTCCCCCCACCAGACACCACCACCACCAGCCTGAAACCCGTTGATAAAGGCAGGATGGGGTCCATGCTTTCATGTTTGTTTTACGCCAAAAATTCCCGACCCTTAAACCCTCCGAATGTCGCCCGCAGAAATCGAGACTCATCGAAACCCGGCAAAGTTTTCCCAAATTTTTACTGTCCAATTTCGATGACTTGGGCAAAATTTTGGGGCCTCAGTTTCCCGTTCTTACTGAAAAGGATGGCACCCCGGTGTGGTCTTCTGCTGCTGTAAACCCCCTCTGCCTCAAAGTTTTGCCGTACATGCGTTCCCGAGATGCCCCTTCTGCCTACCTTGGGGTTTTTAAAAAGGGTGGCTATTTTTAGTCAAATTTTTTGCCTTTCTATCAGCTCGAAACCCCCTGCCCCCTTCTCCTTTTACCCCCTGGCATCAACAAGGCATTTCCGCCCACAGGGCCCGCCGCCCCACTGGAATTTTTTTTTTTTTTTTGGTTCCCATTTCTGTAAACCCTAGAGATGGTTGTGCGGAAAAAACCCCAGGAGATCACAGTTTCGAAATACTCCCGACCACCCTTCTGGCACCAACAACCATTTCCATTTTTCAAAGGCACTCAAATCACCTTTCTTTTCCCCTACTGAAACCGGTTTTAACTGCAGGAGATTTTCTTGACCCCTGTCTACATGCCTAAATGCACGAGTTGCCGCCATGTGATTGGGGATTTGAAATTAAGTTTGGGAACGAGCCCGTTGGGGCCGGTGGGACCTAATAAAGTGGCCGGTGAGTGTATATCCTTAGTTAAAGTTGACTTCTGGGCAAAACTAGAAAATCTTACTTTTACCTACACAATCATAGCTACACAGAAAGTTATACTTACCTGGTATCTGCCAATCAAAATCTCTTTAGGTGCTTTTTTCTGGATCCCCTTTCTAAAACCTGGTACTGCATTCCTGCCCCAAACTAATATTTCTAGAACCAAAACCTACAAGCGCCGGTGAAAACCCCATGGATCCTATATCACAAGACTGCCCCACCAGGACCCAGTAACCCCTGCGGGACCCCCAAACAGGTATAGATAGGGGATCAAGGTAGCAGCGCACCGTCCCTCAGCCTGAGGGGCCCAAAAGCCCTTTGCCACAAAGGAGATACCAGCATTGAAATTTGGCACATGGTAGCTGGGGGCCCATTTTACTTTTTGCACTAGGGACCAGGAGCTTCAAGTTACCCCTCGCCCCTCCAAACCAAGATTGGGCTTAGTGAACATAGAGCGTAGCTGCAAGAAGTAACTCTTCTCAAAGCACTGTTTACAATAATATGACACTGACTGGCATCAGAAGCCAATTTCAGCAGGAGCCATCTGGAGCTGAAGATGCTTAAGGATCAAGGAGAGGTAAGTATAATTGTGTTTTTTTTTCTTTGGCCTGCAGTCCGGTAAATTTGGTGGTCTGGTCTGAAGTGCAAATTAATTTTGAGAGTCTGGTTGGGATCTTATTCAATTTAAGAACCTGGTCTGGGATTTAATTAGTTTAGGGATCTGAGTCTGTTTAATTTAGGGATCAGGGGTGACGACCCTGGGTTACCGGATTTTTAAAGTGTGGACTCGGTAGATGCATTTGTTGTACTGTTATGTCTCAAACCTCTCCTTTTGTCTTTTTTAGTAGCAATTTAAATTTTTTAACCAAACAGTACAATAAGTGCAATACTAGATTTGTAGTCTACTTGATTTCATGTATGATGTGTCATCTGCGTAAAATGGGGGGGTACCCCATTAAATTTTAAAAGATAGATTAGAAACATTTTCTTTTTATGTCAAAAAAACACATGTAGCGTTTCTGCCGTGTCAAGACACTGTGCCCAGTATTATGCAGGGAAAACCGATTCCCTCCTCGTTCAAGGAATAGAAAGAAGGAGGAAACTTTTACATAGAGAATCTTTCTGGATTTTTTCTTTCAACACTAGAGTGCCATTGGGTTTGAATAGCAGTCAGGATTTAAATTTTTACAAAAAAAAAAAAAAAAAAAAAAAAAGGGGGGGGGGCCCCCCCCAAAAAAAAAACCCCCCCCCCTTGGCCCCCCCCCCCCCTTTTTTTTTTTTCCCCCCCCCCGGGGGCCCCCCCCCCCCCTTCTCCCCCCCCCCCGGGCCCCCCTTTTCCCCCCAAAAAAACCCCCCCCCGGGAATTTTTTTTTCCCCCCCCCCAAAAAAATTTCCCCCCCCCCCCCCCCCCCCCCTTTTTTTTTCCCCCCCGGGGGTTTTTTTCCCCCCCCCAAACCCCCCCCCTTTTTTTTTTTTTTCCCCCCAAAAACCCCCCCCCAAAAAAACCCCCCCCCCCCCCCCTTTTTTTTCCCTTCCCCCCCCCCCCCAAAAAAAAAATTACAAAAAACCCCCCCCCCCCCCCCCCCCCCCCGCCGGCCCCCCCAAAACCCCCCCCCCCCCCGGCCCCCCAAAACCTTTTTTCCCCCCCCCCCCCCCCCCCAAAAAAAAAAGGGGGGGGGAAAAAATTTTGGGGGCCCCCTTTTTTTTTCCCCCCCAAAAAACCCCCCCCCCCCCCCCCTTTTTACCCCCTTTCCCCCCCTTTTTCCCTTTTTTTTTTTTCCCCCCCCCCCCCCCCCTTTTTCCCCCCCCCCCCCGCCCCCTTTTGGGACCCCTTTTTTCCCCCCCCCCCCCCCCCTTTCCCCCCCTTTTTTCCCCCCAACCCCCCCTTTTAAAAAAATTTTTTTAAAAAAAAAAAACCCGGCCCCCCCCAAAAAACATTTTTTTTTGGGAAAAAAAAATTTTTTTTTCCTTTTTTTTTTAAAAAAAAACCCAAAAAGACCCCCCAAAAATTTTCCCCCAAACCCCCCCAAAAAAAATTTCCCCCCTTTTTTTTTTTAATTTTAAAATGTCCCAAAAACCCCCCAAACCGGGGAAAAAAAAACCCCCCCAAAAAAAAAATTTTTCCCCTTTTTAAAAGGGGAAAAAAAAGGTTTTTCTTTTTTTTTTTTTTTTTTGGGTGGGGTTTTTTTTTTTTTTTTTTTTCCCCCCCAAAAACCCCCTTTTTTCCAAAATTTTTTTAAAAATTTTTAAAAAAAAATTTTTTTTTTTTTGGAAACCCCAAAAAAAACCCCTTTTTTTAAAACTTTTTTAAAACCCTTTAAAAAAAAAAAAAAAAATTTTTAAAAAATGAAAAAAAAAAAAAAAACCCCCCCCAAAAAAGGGGGAAAAAAAAAAAAATTTTTTTAACCCCTTTAACCCCTTTAAAAAAAAGTTTTTAAAAAAAATTTTTAAAAACCATTTTTAAAAGGAAAAAAAAACCCCCGGGGGGGAAAAAAAAACCCCCCCCCCAAAAAAAACCCCCCTTTCCGGTTTTTTTTTTTGGGCCCCCCCCCGGCGGGGGGGGGGGCTTTTCCCCCGATGAGCAAAGAAAAGCCCTCCCCCTTCACATTCATTTTTTCACATTTTTCTGTCCCCAAAAAATGGGAAAGGGAAAAATGTGCAGGTAGAAAGCTTTGCAGCCAACCCCCGGGCGGCAAAACCGCCGGACGGGAAAACCCCCTGCGTGGGGGCTGCTTTCAAAGGGTTTTTCCCCTTTGAGCACCATTTTTGCTCAAATTTCGGGCCGGTTTTTTTAGGCGGTCAGAAAAACCGCAAAAACCCGGCTGGAAAAAAACCGGGGAGAAAACCCTTTCCGTGGGGGCAAAGCCCTTTAAAAAGAATTTTTTTGAGAAAAAAGCCAGAAAATAGTGTACATTTTGGTGTAAATCTACACCTGCTTATAGAAGGTGTGGATTTCATTTTCTGAGGTTTGCAAAGTCCCTTAAAGTATCACATTTCTAAAGAGATGTACAATTTGTAATAAATTACTTTAAAATTATTGTAATTATTTTTTTCTTTACACATGGATAAGAAATTCCAGACTTATTAAATGTATGCCAAAGTCCCTAACCAGCTTACCGCCTGGCCATGACTGGACAGCAATAAAAAAAATCCCTTTTCAGATCTAGGTCCAAGCCACCAGAAGTGTTTGAAATAGAAGTGCTGGTGACAGAGTCTACCAGCTGCATCCCCTGTTGATAAGTAAGTATTCTTTAGGGGCCTTTTAAAAAAATTACCATAGAAAGTGGGCAAAAAAATCTTTTAAATAAGGATGTGACTTTTTGGGGTTCCACTCTATTTTGTCCCCTAACCAGTACACTACTCTGCACTAAGAGGCAAACACTCTGAAACAGCTGTATGTAGATGAATATTCTGTTGGCTTAAAAACCATATACATTGCAAGGCTCAGTGAGTTGGATGTGAATTGAATGTTATATCCAATAGGCAATTTCAGGATTCTTTTTCAAAAACATTCATTAATGTAGGGGGTGGTTCACCACACAAAGACAAAAAAATTTCCCACCGGTTTTTTTGTCTTTTTTTGGCACGTAGAGAGACGGCTTTTGTCCGTGGTTTGTGGATTCAAGCCATCCCCCTTCGCACCCACATGTTCATGTTCTGTCCGAAAACCGGGCGGAAGAATGAACATGTATGTTTTTCGGACCGCCGGTGGTGTAAAAAAACATCCAGGAGAAAATCCGTGCAGTGTGGACTGCTGCACGGATTTTCTATTTAACTTAAAGGGGTTTTATCGCTACAAAGATCATTTAGATATGGGCGACAGTAAATAAAAGCACTTTTGTAATTGGTTGCATTACCTCGTCACTTGGTTTAGCAGGATATAGCTTTTTGTAAATCTGTATTCTGTTTTTGCTGTGGGATTCGGACACGCCCCCCTGACCGGGATCCCGCCCCCTAGACACGCCCCCGTACCCGACATTCATTCAGCCTGTTGGGATACGCCCCCAGCAGAAATGCCCCCGGCCATGCCCCCTGGGGCTTTGATTGGCTGCCTGCACACTCTGTTTTACTCCCTCTGAGCTGTTAAAATCGATAGTGAAACCAAGGGCTCTGCCTCTATACTCCCTCTCCCCCGCTCTAGGTGAATATTGGCAATTACTGCCTGTTTAAGTCACAGTCCCCTCATATAAGACAGTTTAAAGATCTCCCCGCCTGTTAAAAGGGGAGAGAAAGGTTTGGGGCAGTGTGCATTGCTCCATATAACCAGTCTACTGCCTGGTAACAGAGGGGGAGGAGGGGCAGTGTACATTCCTCACAAGTGTTTCATCTGTTCAGGCTGCGTGTATAACTGCATATACCACAGTCATACAGTCTCCTGTCTGGTAACAGAAGGGGCAGGGTCGTCTTAACAGCATTATGGGCCCCTGGGCAGAGCTGTGCACTGGGCCCCCCAACCAACATTTATCAATACTATCTAACAATATGACTGTTACCATTGCGCAAGCAATCAGAGCTTAGCTTTTAATTTCTTAGGACAGCAGAGAAAATGGCCGCTGAGCTCTTCTTGGTTGCTACGAGCTCTGATTGATTGCTACGAGCTCTGATTGGTTGCTACGAGCTCTGATTGGTTGCTACGAACTCTGATTGGTTGCCATGGGCTCTGATTGGTTGCTATGGGCTTTACCCCTAAAATCAATGACACAGCTGTCTGTAGACCTGTTTTATGCAGGAGAGGTTGTATTTTTTGGGGGAGTAGTTTGAGTTTACATGTAAACTACTGTATAATTCTTTAAACAAAAAAAATTCAGCATGAACAGAAAATAAAGTTTTTCTGCATTTGTTTTTAAAATAATTTTTTACACTTTTCACATTTTACACTAAATAAAATGTTAGATTCATTCGAAAGGTTATTACGGTCATTTGGATTCCGAATATTTGTACTTTTTTTTGTAGTGTACGCACAACAATTTTTTAACTATTTTTTTGTACACTTTGTATGTTTTACAGGAGTGTAATATATTAGTATACAGGAGTTCACAGGATTGTAATGTATTAGCATACAGGAGTGTAATGGTTGCTTTCAGGAGTTGAGGAGTGTAATGTATTAGTTACAGGACTATAGAAGTGTAAATGTATTAGCATCAGGATGAAATGTACGCTGTGGGGTGCCCCCTTAGAAGTTTGATTTCTCCCCCCACTAAGGGGTTCTGCAGAGTGAGTTCCAAAGGTAGGGGATACCAAGTTGTGGCCTCAGTGGGAAAGGGCCAATTTGGGAAAGGGAAACCCAGGGTTAATCTCAGGGGTAATTAAAGAGTTGCTCAGCGCTTGTCCAACTCAGGGGCCTGTTAAATAGCTGGTCTTATGTCCCAAAGGGGGGATCAGAGGGGGGACGTTGCAGGTCCTGCCTAGGAGAGTATCCTTTTGTTTTCCCCCCTGGGCTTGAGAGAACCCCAGGCTCGGACTTATTGACGTGGGTACAGTTGTGGGGCGGGGGTTGTAGGCCCAAACCCACTGTAGAGAGGGACTCTCTTATTTAGTTAGTGGCTGACCCCTGGATTTTTTTTTTTTGCTGTATATTTTTCCCTGTTTTAAGAATAACGGGCGGAGGAGACTTAAAAGAGGGGCCTGTTCGACTGCTACAAAAGCGGCGGTCCCAGAGTGAAGTGTCCCCCGGGCCGGCCCCAAGATGGGGGCCCAACTGAGTGAACGCTTCATTTGGTGGGGTATGAAATGGGCACGTCGGTTTCCCAGGGACGACACAAAAAAGAAGTTGCACAGTGGGGGGGAAAATTTGGTGATGGTGGGCCCGATTGAACGGGCAAAAGGGATGTGAACCATGAGGGGTAGTATTGCCAAGTGTTTGGGGGCTGCGGGGCTAAGTTAAAGGGCCCAAAGCCAAACCAATACTGCCTGAAAGGGGACTGTGCATTAGAAAGACTGTTTTGTGAAGCTGCGAGCTGCTTAGGTTTGCTCAGCAGCAGTGAAAGGGCCAGACACCCTGTTGATTGCTAAAAGAGACGGGTTGCCTTTTTTTTGTTTTCAGCTATGGAGAATTTTTTGACTAGTGCACCCGCCCACCCGACAAGCCCCCCCAATAACAGTCCTCCCAAACCCCGGTGGAGATGTTTACTGATGTTGCTGTGAAAAAGGTCGGGTCAAAAACCCAGGTCATCCCCCCCAAAAAAAGGCCCAGGCGGGGAAAAAAGCAAGTCACAAAAACCCCCGGATTTAGTGTTACCGAGCAACCCATCTCTTCCACAGAAAGGGAGTTTTGTAGTTCAGCCTGGGGAGCGAACTTGAAAACCGGATGTGAGTGGAGGGGTTCCCCTAATGGTTGTTGGACGGGGAGGAAAAGTTCCAGATACCTGACTAATTTCTTTCTGAAGTCCCGCCAGGTCTGTAAAAATGTGGTTATATGTTTTGGATTATCTTGGACTGTCGATCAGTGTTGAGATATATGAGGAGCTGGGTGGGAATCAACTTTGCAGAGATTTCCTTTTTTTGGGCAGTTGTGGGGCCAGAGGTGGCCCCAGTTTTGGGAGGGGATGTTTGGGAATTTTTCCCCTGCAAGATGTTGTCCCCATCCCAAAAAG
Source organism: Phyllomedusa bahiana (assembly GCA_025379985.1). Classification (NCBI taxonomy): domain Eukaryota; kingdom Metazoa; phylum Chordata; class Amphibia; order Anura; family Hylidae; genus Phyllomedusa; species Phyllomedusa bahiana. The sequence goes on from JAODAL010004303.1 coordinate 14,670, forward strand.
GGAAGAGCAAATTGTCCCCTTTTTAAATTACCAAAAAAAAAAGGTGGGGTAATCCCCCTGATTGCGTCTAAATCCAAACGGGATATGATAAATGTACCCCAAAAAAAGGGGTCCCTAAGTGCCCTGCATGCTTCTTTTTAAAGGGAAACCCAAATTTCATCCAAGGATTCGCTGCCAGTGCAGAAGGGGAAGTCCACTGGGGGTGCCCCACACAGCGGAGGTGTTGTTGACTGTTTTCTCCCAGGGACCCAGAGAAATCCCACCCCCAAGGGGGTTTTCCAGGGGGGGAGGGAACCCCACCTGGGGTTTGGGGGACGTCATCGAGCTGTGTCCAAAAGGCCCAGATAATTGCCCAAAAGTGGGAGACCAGGAAAGGGGGTAAGACTGTTCTTTACTAATGACACATCAATGAAAAATTTAAATGTACAAATGTTTGTGTGGGACTTGGCCGGGCTGGACGGGGGCCCAAAGGGGCACCAGGCCAAAGCTCCGGAAGCAGTTCCCGGGACGTTGGAGGGGTCTGGTCAAGTCTATGGACTCAATTATTGAATGCTGAGTCGTCTATTGAAAAGTTTTTTTTTGTAAAAAATGCTCTTTGAAAGGGGGGTGCCAGTAGCAGTCAGAGTCTGCTGCCCCTGGGGAGGGGGAAAACATCCCCCCCCATGACTGCAGTAATTTATTAGACCGGGGTTTAAAGAGAGAAGTGCCCGGGAAAGGGTCCCCCGGGCAAAATGAAATTTGTGTAAGAGTGAACTAGTTATTTGGGGAAAGACAGCTCCGCAGTGGGCAAAAATCCAAGTTGCCCCCAGAGGGTTGGGGGGTTAAAAAGCGCTAGAGATTGAGGTGCTGTCCTGTGAAGATAACCCGGGAAAGCTTAAAAACGATCATTCCAGGGGGGTAAGTGGTTGCCCGTAGAACAAGGTATCCCAAAGCCTGCGGGGGGGAAAAGTCATGATATGAATGCCCCGTAGTTGTAATGAACACCGGGGTTCCCGATGGTCAATGGGGCTCCACTGATCAGAGCGCATGTGTGAAGTGAGTGTAACGTTCAAGTTGCAGTGCGCCCCCTGGTAGTGGGGGACAACGCACAAATATGCAGGGAATTTGTCCTTTTGTTTTTTGACCTTGTAAACTCGGGGGAGTGCCCGTGTGAACTAGCGCTACACTTTTAGAGAAGTTTGACTCCCGGGAAATGATGGCCATGAAGGGAAAAAGTGTTTTTTCTTTTGAAAACAATGGGTCTTGTTAGCAACCCAAATGTCTTGCTACTAGGGCTTAGAAGAGGTGAATGTGTTGCAAGAGCAACCCCGCAAGCGTGGTGCATACAGGGAAAAATAGAGATGGGAAATTGGGTTTCCCTGTATGGTGTGAAATAATTGGGGTCCCCGGTGATAAACGTATCCCCAAGCAGCACCATAGCCTCCGAGATGGGGAAGGGTATGAACATGTACAAGGGAAAATTTTTACTCTAAGTACCCAAGAGCTTTATAGCTACCAGGGGCAGGAGTGGTTTAATGGACACGAAGTTCTTCCGGGGGAAGGGTACCGGGGAATGGAGGAGAAATTTCCCCCTTGGGAGTGTGCACAACCGAGGGGGGTAGGTGCTAAGCACAAGTGAGGTAAGAGGAAAAAGAGGGAAGTAAAAAAAAAGTTGTAGATGCCCCAAATACAGTGAAGATTGAGGTAGGCGTAAGGGAACCAGGCTCCCCATGGGAAGGAGCAGGTAATATCCCACAGCAAGGAGAAAAATCAGGACACTGCTGTGGAATGATCTACAGACAGGTATAACGGGGCCCAGGAAAGGGTTTTTTCCTCCCAGCCTGAGGGTCTAAAACCAGCATAATGGAGATTAGTTTTTTGGGGAAAAGGGGAACCTCGGGCTATGGTGCAATGCAGCCCGGGGGTTTTTATGTTAAGAACAGGGGGGACATGGCCCGCCCGAGAGGAAAGTGCACCTGCAAAAGGGAACTGGGTTTAAAATTCTGGGGGGTGGCAGTCCCCAAGTGATGGGAGGTGGGTCCAAGGGCTTGTATGGGAGAAGTCAGGCCCCAGGTGGTCCTCAGACTCGAAATACAAGACATGAAGGTAATCATGAGGAAAAGTTATGGAAATGTCTCAGGGTTTTGGTGAGTGCCCGATGGGGCTTTAGTAGGGAACAGTCAGACAGATGGGAGGTAAATCTGCACCCGTGGTGCTGGGAGAGATACTCCTAGTATCGCTGAGTTGTACATTATGCAAAGACAAGCTCCACTCTATTGGTTGGAAAAGGAAAGGATTTGACCCGGGGGTTGCCCAATATGCCCGAGGAGTGCTGGGAAACGCAGTAGATCAGGGGATGGGTTCCTTGGGTTTTGGGATCTAAGGGTTTTAGGAAGAGGTTACCCCGGGCAATAGGTGAAGTTCAGAGAGAACCGTAGTGATAGATCAGCCAGGGCTCAGGAAAAGAGGGTAGCTAAACTGGTTAGGGGGGGCGTTTTCCTTTGCAAACCGGGTTTCAACATGGGTTAAGGGATGAGCAACAGTCAATAGGGGGGAAAAGGATAAGTAGGAGGGTTGGGGGATGACTCCGTCTCTTTCGGTGGAAAGTACTGTGTCCCTCAAAGTAAACCCAACGCTGGTTTTCTTGAGGGGTGGATACCCCCCAATAGGTGCTTTTACCCCCGGGGGAAAGGTTTGTGCAAGGGTTAAAAGGCCCACGGGGCCTTTATAAAGGGGGGGTTATGTGGCGGGGACCCTTGAAGATCGCATTTCTCCCCACTAGAGGGTCTCAGCAAAGGTTTTTCCCAAGGGATGGGTTACCAAGTTGTCCTGTCGTGAGGAAAGGGCCCCAAATCTGGGGAAGGGAACCAGGGTTAAATTATCAGGTGGAAATTTGGGGAGTTGCTCACTGTTTTTTCCAAAATCAGAGGCCTTTAAATATTGGTTTTCAGTGCACCCAAGGGGGGGGTGGGTCACAGTCAAGGAGACGTATGCAGGTCCGTCTAGGGGAGTATCGGGGGGCTTTCCCCTAGGTTGAGAGAAAGCCCTCCAAGGGGCTTATTTACATGTAGTAATGTTTGTGGGGTGGGAGTAGACCCCGACCACCACTTTCGAGGGAGACTCTGTAGTTTTTTTGTGGGGGGAGGCCTAGGGTTTTTTTGTTTGTGTAATTGTTTTCCTGTGTTGGAAAAAGCTGGCGGGGGCCAGACTTCAAGAGAATCCTGTGTCGACTTGCTGTTCCGTTTACCCAAAGCGGCATCCCCGGCGGGGGTGTCCCCCCGGGGGCCAAAAATGGCGGCCGAACATGAAGTGAACGCTTACAAGATACAGGAGTTTACGAAGTGTAATGACACAAAAAAGGGGTTAAAAGGGGTGTAAATTAATTAGCATACAGAGTGGATGTAACAGCATACAGAATATACAGGAGTGTAAAATTTTTCTACAGGAGTGTGATGTATCAGCTACAGGATATACGGAGTGTTTAAAGTTATTAGCTTCAGGAGTGTGATTTTATCAGCATACAGGGTATACAGGAGTGTTAAAGATTAGCATATAGGAGTGTGATGTTTTCGATACAGGAGTATCAGGAGTGTAAAAGTTTAGTTTAAGGAGTATACAGGGTGTAATGTATTAGCATCAGGAGTGTAATGTATCAGCATAAAAGGGTATACAGGAGTGTAATGTTTTTAGTATACGGAGTGTAAAGTATTTGGTTTCAGGAGTATAAAAGTATTAGCATTTCAGGAGTATTCAAAGGGGTTTTAATGTATTAGCATAAAGGAGTGTAAGGGAAATTGTTTTCGGAAATATAATGTATTTTGCATCAAGGAGGGATACGGGGGTGTAAGGTTTTTAGTTTACGGAGTGTAATGTATTAGCGTACAGGGGGGGGATATAGGGGCTGTAATGTTTTTAGCATCCCGTAGTGGAATGGGAAATTTGTATATAAGAGTGAAAGTTTTTAGGTACAGGAGTATTCGAAGTGTAAAGTATTAGATCCAGGAGTGTTAAAAGGGGTGTAATGTATTAGGGGTAAGGGTATACAGGTGTTTAAAAAAAAGTTTTAGGATAAAAGGTGTAATATATTAGCGGTTTTCAGGGTGTAATGTATTTTGTATTAACCGGAGTATACAGGGTGGAAAGTTTTTAGCATCAGTGTGTAATGTTTTTGTACATAAAAAGTGTAAAGTTTTAGCGTCAGGGGTTTTTTGGGAGTGTAATGTATTAGATAGTAGTGTAATGTATTAGTATATAAGAGTTTTTAATGGGTTAGCTACAAAGGGATATACGGGGGGTGTAATGTATTTGCATCCAGGAAAGGGACAGGAGGTTAAAGTATTAGCGTACGGGTATTTAGGGGTTAATTTTATTAGCATACAGGGGATACAGGAGTGTAAGGTATTAGTTTAAAAAAGAGGGTTTAATATTTTAGCGTACGGGGGTTAAAAGTATTTGTATACAGGAGTATCAGGGGTAATGTATTAGCATCCGGGAGTGTAATGTATTAGTACCATAACAGTGTAATTTTTATTTGGTACAGGGGGTTTTAGGAGGTTTTAATGTATTTGGGATACAGGAGTGTAATATATTAGTATATAAGAGTGTAAAATTTTTAGCTTACAGGAGTGTAAAAGTTTAGATACAGGAGGGATACAGGAGTGTAAGGGATTCCATTTAGTAGTTTTAATGTATTGTAAAAAACCGTGTAATGAATTTGCGTACAGGAGTGTACGGGGTGTAATGTATTTTTCATTTCCCGGAGTGTAATTTTTTACATTCAGGAGTATAAAGGGATTAGTATTTAAGAGTGTAATTATTAGCGTACAGGAGTATTTCAGGGGGTGTAATGTATTAGCATCCAGGAAATGTAAGGGGGTGTAATGAAATTTGGTAAGGAGTATTTAGGGTGTTAAAGTATTTGCATACAGGAGGGATCGGAGTGTAATATATTAGTTATTTAAAAGGGGTAAAAAATATTAAACGTACAGGGTGTAATGTATTAGTAAAGGAGTATACAGGAGTGTAATGTATTAGCATCCAGTTTGTGTAATGTATTAGTACATAAAAAGTGTTTAAAGTATTGATAAAGGAGTTTACCGGGGTGTAATGTATTAGCATTTCCCGGAGGTTTCAGGGTGTAATGTATTAGCAGAAAAGGGGGTTTTTAAAGTAAATTGTATACAGGAGTTTTAATTTTATTTGTTTTAAAAGGAGTTCCCGGAGTGTAATGTATTTTCATCCAGTAGTGTAATGTAATTTGGGAGGGCAGGGAGTATAAAAAAAAAAGTATTAGTATAAAAGATGTGTAATGTATTAGCATAACCCGGGTGTAAAAGTATTTGCAACAGGAGTGTAAGTATTAGTATAAAGGGAGTGTAATATATTCCCCTTTAAAGGGGTTTTAAAAGGGGTTTTAAAATTTCAGGAGTGTAATGTATTTGTATAAGAAGTTTTAATTTATTTGCTACAGGGGGGTATACAGGAATGTGCCAAAACATTTTCAAAGTGTTTAAAAAAAAAAGGAAAAAAATGTTTAAAAAATTTTCCCCTTTAAAGGGGGAAAATTTAAAAAATACAAAACAAAAAATTAGAAAAAAAAATTTTTTTTAAAAAAAAAGGGGTGTATATTTCAAAAAAAAAAAAAAAACCCTGCACCTGTTTGGTATCACACGGGGAAATTATCTTGAATTTTATCTAATAAAATTATTTAGGGGGGTTTAAATGTTTAATGGTGTAAAAAAATTTTTGTAAAAAAAAATTAAAAAAAAACATGTTATCTGCAAAAAATTTATTTTTAAAAAATTCTGCCGTAAATTTTTTGAAAAAATAAAATACTCAACCCCAAAAAAAAAAAGTTTATCCGCATAAAACAATTCCTTATTTCAATACAAAAATAGGAAAAAAAAAAAAGTTTTTTGACTGTTGAAATGCTGGGGGACAAAAAAAACAAAAAAATTTTTGTTGTGTCTTAAGGGGGGGGCCTTTTTTTGGCTTTGGGGGGTTTAAAAGGGGTTTGTGTTTATTTTTCTTTAATTTAAAAACATGTTTTTTTTGGGGATCCAGGGTTTTTTGGGAGATTTTTTTTTTTAATTTTTCAATTTATTTATTTTTTTTAAAAACCCAATCTGTGATTTGGATTGTGTAATCCCGGGAATTCCCCTTTCTGGAAACGTTTTTCAAACAGTGTGGAATATAATTTGGGGACAGGGGGAAACCCGAGTACATGCTATATCTATAACAAATTTATGTGGTCAGCCTCCTGTACCCCAGGGCATGCAGATTATAGAAAATTTTTGAGTTGTGGTGGCCCGGGGGCACAGAAATTTCCCCAAATGTGTTGTTGTATGATACGCAGCGGTCGTATCCCCGACCATGTCACTGCCCCATAAGCCCCTGTACCTTCGTGGGATGTCCCCTCCGAGGGGGTGCAGTTTGATAGAAGTGTCTGGCAGCCACAGTGAGGTCACTTGGAGCCAGCCAGGAGGTGAAGGGGGTAGAGAGGGAGATGTGATGAAGGGGAGGAGGGAGGAAATGAAGAAGTTTGTGTTTACATTTCCCGGCGGTGGAGGAGACTCCGAGGGGAGGGGGGGACGGGGACGTGCTGTGCCCTGCCCCATGTCAGCTCTGAGTTACGCGCGCAGGCAGGGCAGAGGTGAAAGCAGAGACAGATCATCCTCTGTTTTTAAGTGAAAGGCTTGTTCTTATAAGGACTCCTGATGGGGCCCCTGTCCTCATGGGGCCCCCGGGCAAGTGCCTACCTAGCCCAATGGGGAAGACGGCTCTGAGAAGGGGAGGAGGGAGGGGGTAGTGTACACTCCTCACATGTCTCATCAGTTCAGGCTGTGTGTATAACTGCATATACCACAGTCATACAGTCTCCTGTCTGGTAACAGAAGGGGAGGAGGGAAGGGGCAGTGTACACTCCTCACATGTCTCATCAGTTCAGGCTGTGTGTATAACTGCATCTTCAAAAGATACAACCCCTTTAATATAAAAGGTTTACAGTCGCTTTACAGATGGTTTTCAGATCTGAAAACCGTCTGTAAAACCAACTGAAAACCCGTACCATGGGAACAAGCACTAACGCTACAGTGAGTAAACCTCATCCTATGGTAGGTAAGCTGCTAATTTCCCTTTTGCCAAAAATTTTACCAAAGAAGAAAGAAAAGTGTTGGTAACTGTGGCATACGGACAGTGTGCTTTCAATAGAATTAATTCATTGCGATGCAACTGTCACCTAGACAGTTTTCATACATAAAGCCCTTAATGCCTTAAACGTTTCACTAAAATTGTAATATTCTATATTATTCTATATTTAGATTTCAGTGGAGCATTCAAGTTATATAGTTACATAGTTTGTAAGGCCGAAAAAAGACAGAGGTCCATCCAGTTCAGCCTATTGTGCTGCAGTGTTGATACGGAGGAAGGCAAAAAACCCCATCAGGTAGAAGCAAATTGTTCTCATTTTAGGGAAAAAATTCCTTCCTGACTCCAACCTGGCAATCAGAATAAATCCCTGGATCAACGAACCGTCTCCAGAATCCTAGTCACTATAACTTGTTATTCGATTACACGGTCATTAAGTCTCCACACACAGACATGGTGCCACTCCCTAATGAAAAACCTTACCCATTGCTTCTCACCTAACTAGCCAGTGTTTTACTGAGCAGCAATACCCTGAAACAGCTGTCTGCAGATGAACAAACTGGCATATCTGTATTACTAACTTTCCCATTGTAAGGCTCAGTGAGTGGGATGTGACTCGAGGAACGCTACATCCAATAGAGAGCGCTGCAGAGTCGCAGCTCTTTTCCCATGAGCCTTTTAGGATGTATGTCAGAAAACACTAAACTAACTGAATATAAATGTTCACTCCGAGAGGTCAGAATCAGGTATGTTATCTTGGCAAAAATAATTCCCAATCACAAGCTGCTCCAAATATTGTAAATCACTTGAAAAGCTAGGACGGGTCCATTTTGGTGCATCATGTCTTGGCACCATCTGAGTCATTAGGAAGCTCTTTTTTAAGGATTTTTACTTAACCCCTTAACTCCCAGGCCTGAAAAGTAATTAATGACCAGAACGTTTTTTTAGATTTTGCCTCCTTGCGTTTCAACAGTTGTAACTTTTTTATTTTTTCAATGACGCTGTTGGATGAGGCCTCGTTTTATTTTTTTTTTATTTTTTAAAAGTTTTTTTTGTTTTTCTTTTTACATTTTTACACCGTTCATATTTCACACTTAATAACTTGTTAGATTAATTGTAGAGGTTATTACGGTCATGTGGATACCAAATATGTGTAGGTTTTTTTGTGTGTGTAATTTATGCACAATTATTTTTTATTAAATATTTATTTTTATTATTTATTTTTTTATTTATTTTTTACACTTTTTATGGTTTTTTTTTACTTTTTTTTTTTTTTTAAATCCCCTGAAGGGAGAACTGTTTTAAATTTTTTTTTTTTTTTTTTACATTTAGTAATGTATTAGCATATTCATATATGCTAATACATTATAATCTGTGTCAGTCTGAAAAAGGCAGTGTTCAGGACAGCACACAGGCTGGCCTGATCCCTGGCTTGTTACACAGACAGCTCTGGGGCCACTCTGGGTCCCCAGGGCTGACTGTGCAGCTGTTCCCCAAGCTCTGTTGGGTCACCGGGCGTTCCGATCACACGACAGAGCAGGGAAACCCTTTGATTGCGCTGCAGTAACGCACCGCCACGATCAAAGGGTTAAAGCACCGGGGTGCGGAGGTTTCCTCCGCAACCCGGTGCTCGCAGGAGATGCTCTAGGATCGGGGCTGTGAAGTACAGCTCTGATCCCAGCACTGCTGCGGCGCTGGGCGCCGCAAACCCTGGTGTCTACAGCTACACCAAAAGACGTCGCTGTAGACAAATGACCCGCAACAGCTGACGTCAAAAGACGGTGCGCGATCGTTAAGGGGTTAATAACTGTATTATTTATGTAACCGTCTGACTTACCGAAAGTGGAGAGGTACTGCACAGCCTCTTTAATTGGTAAAGGAATTTCACCTTCCTCTGGTGATTTTTCTTCTTCAGGGAACATATCAGATGTAGTGTGTGTGCTCATCTTCTGCTCCAAATGTTTTGGTGTAATCCTATTGATATTGTTTGTAACTTTCATGACAGGGGAAACATCAGATGTCATATGTGTCGTCTTCTTATGCTTCACGTGTTCTGGTGTAATCCTATTGGTAATGTTTCTAACTCTCACGGCAGAAAGAGATTGCTGAAACAAAGAATAGAAAATATATAAACCAGAAGTAATATTTTCTGAACTTCTAAGGCTATGTCTCCACTGAAAAAAACGACTGAAAACAGATCCTATAGACTTTAATAGTAAAAACCTTCTGTAGTCTCCACAGAAAGTTTTTTTTTTCCAGTTCATTTCTGCTCCCTGTCATTTTTTGAAACATGTTGCAAAACACATCAGAGCAGAGCAGAAAATTTACTATTGAAGTCTATGTAAACCGACGGCCATTTTAGGTGCATTTTTCGGCACATTTTTTGGACAGTTCTGCTGAAAACCCACCCAGGTGTTTAAGCAAGGCATATAAAGTCCTAAAGATGCGCCAAAAAAGGCAAAAGGCGCCAAAAAAATTGGTTGGTCGTTGAGCTGTTTTTGGCATGCACTGGACAAAAAAACTCGATTTTATGAATAGTTTTAGGATTTGGTTTTCAGTGAGTTTTTTGTCCAATGCCATGTAGAACTAGCCTAAGGATCCGTCCACACGATAAGCATTTCCAGTCAGAAACCCACAAGGATTCAGATTTTAAAAACCATCAAAAACCAACTGTAAATTCATTCCCACAGACCTCAATTGAAAATCGCCATTGTAGTCCACACAACTTGGATTTTCTGAGGCTGATTTTCAAAACCACCATTTAAAAAAAAAAAAAAAAAAACGGTGGAAAATTTACTATTGAAGTCAATGGGGTGGCATAAAAATGACCGGAAAGCTTTTTGGCGTAGATTTTGGAGCAGAACCATGTCCAAAAACTCAATTGTGCTCTTTGATGCAAATTTTCTCCTTTGTCATGTGAACGTACCCTTAGGCTATCTTCACACGGCTTAAATTGGGACGTATTTCGTCCCGTATTTTGCGGCGTACTGCGCTAAGTCATAACGGTAATCCACAGTTCTCATAGAGAACTATGGATTACGTCTCCTCTCTACGCTCGCACAATACGCCGCGGGAGGAGATAAGTGACATGTCAATTACTAGCGGCAAATACGTGCCACTAGTAATGAATGTCTATGGGGCCGGCGGGACCGGCGCCGAAGTCCCGGCGTAATTGCAGGGCATTATTACCCTTAGGGTATGTTCAAACGGCATAATTGCGGGATGTAATTACGCCCCGCAATTATGCCGTGTGAACATACCCTTACTGAGCCCCCAGTGCATAGAAATGTCAGTACTATTCACAAACCTAGTTGCCATTGCTTTCATAGTACTCTGCAGAGACAGCAGGACATATATGCCACTCAGATACATGCACTGAAGCATCAGAAAAATCAATGTATCATTTATACAGTATATCTAATTAACCACAAGTTCACATTTATAATAGACACCACAGCTTCTGGTCTATATTAGAGCCTCTTCATGGCTCCTATACCCCCCCCTCCCCATAGTTATGTTCTTATACTGTATAAATGTATATCCAATAGACCATGGATGTCAAAAACAAGGCCCGTGGGCCAAATCCAGTCCAAAGCCTTGTGTTATCCAGTTTGACACTTGGCTCCTGCGGCAGATCTGGCCACGCCGGTGTGCAGGCCCATACACCCGCATCTTTTCAATTGTGCACCAGAGGCTCACAGCAGTAAGTGGAGCAGGAGGCGTGATACAGCGATGTTTTGCACCGCTACATCTCCAAGGCCGAAAGCCCGGGACTGAAACTCTAGGCTTCAGGCCGAGGAGATGCCGGGAGCAATGTTCCGACAAAGGCGGCGTGATGACATCACACCGCTCACGCCAGAAACTAGCTCCCAGAGCCAGCCCCACGGTGGGGGAGCATGAAGATGTATAATTGTATTTTGTTTTGGTTTCTAAGCCAGAGGGGCAAGGAGCCCTATCTACCAATAGGAGGCCTATCTACCTACAGGGGGCTGTAAAGCTACCTACAGGAGGCATATATACCTACAGTGGGCTATATATCTACCTACAGGGGGGCATATATACCTACAGGAGGCATATATACCTACAGGAGGCATATATACCTTCAGGGGGCTGTATAGCTACCTACAAGGGGCATATATACCCACAAGGGGCATATATACCTACAGGGGGAGTATAGCTAGCTACAGCGGTAATATAAATCTACAGGGATCCTATCTACCTACAGGGGGCTGTATAGCTACCTATGGGGGCATATTAACCTATGGTGGGCAGTATAGCTATCTACAGGGAGCATATACGCCTACAGGGGGCTGTATCTACACAGAGCTGTATACTTACCTATCTATCTACAGGGGGCTACTTTACCTACCTACATTGGGACTTTATACCTACCTACTGGGGTCTAGATACCTACTTAATGGTAGACAACATTACTACCTGTTTACTTAATAGGGTCACCCATATCAGAGATTTATAGGGAAGTGCTGGATAAATAAGAAATCTAAGATGTTTCTATTGTAAATTCTGCAGTGACGAGTCATGGCCGGGAGAAGTCATCGTGGCAGTCTGGGCCGGATGGAGAAGAAAAGGGAAAGAGACTGACTCATCAAAGGAGAGAACAACTCATTGGAGAAGATGTCAGGGGTTATTTTGCTTATATGTTCCCTCAAAGGACTGATTGTAATAGTAATACTGTACACATATGACTACTCATTGCTTAACTGCTAAGGAAAAGTTACATTTATACAGTTCTAAAATTATTTCGGCCCTTTAAGGTACATCGTGGCCCCCGGTGAAAATGAGTTTGACACCTTTGCAATAGGCAAAACAAAATATAAGTATTTGCATGTTTTAATCAATGCATATATCCATTATTGAATGTATTGCAGACATATTTCATAAATAGATTTGTGGAATATTCATGGTTTGTCTCTAGGATGAACGTCCATTTGGTAAAAGTCCATGTGGAATCCATAATGGAAGGAAGGATTAGCCGGACACTGAGCCAAATACACACCTCAAGCTTGAAAAAGGAGGAGTGGTTGTCATCAAAACGTCACACATGGGTGCATCTGGCCCGGAGTCCGGCTACTCCTTCCTAATGGATACAATTAATTAATTGTGCAAATACTTTTATGTTATATGGTCTATTCATATATTGAAACTCGTTTATACAGTATATCAACATATTTAGCAATAAGCATATGTTGGAGTAGGCCAACTTTCTTGATCCCCTAACAGTCTTAAGATTGGGGCTTCCCAGAGACTCGTTACACAATAGATCATTCCTATTTTACATAGCTATTTATTTAATGTTTTTTTTTTTTCAGCTCAGTTCCACTCATTTTCACCCATATCCGTTTTTTTTTTTTTTTTTTTTCATATAGCTCCCTATAGATTGACTGGTGAGGAATCTCAACCAGCAATCTTATTAATTAAAATAACAGCAAACCTATATGTTTAGTAACTTTATAAATTAAGAACACAACTTTTAGTCTTCTTGTTAGTACTATCATCTTCTTAGTTGTTTTTATTTATTATATAAAAACGCAGATCATAATGTATGCCAAATGTAAAATGTAAACAATCCAGCCCCGCCGGAGCGCAGCCTCTTCTATGTCCTCCCGGCTGGAATGGATGAAAAACCTGCACTGTTGATTGATGTACCGCTCATCCAATCGTAAAAACCGACACCTACTATCCTTGTCTGGCATAGCCTTCACTGTTTGTTTCCTGATTGAGGGTCTTCCAGCTAATCGGCTCCCTGGATTTTCAGATTGACATTTTTGTCGACCAAATACAAAATTTACCATTTATTTAAATCCCCACAGAAAGCTTTTAACCCAAACAAAACCTTGAAAAAGTGCCGGTATACGGCAGGAAAACGCGTCGGTTTTATATTGTTCTGATTTTTAATGGTGTGAGGGTTATACACCCCTACATCTTTTAAGAATAAAAGACATTTTTATAAGTCAAAAATTACGGCTTTTTCATAACTCCCACCTGCGCCGGGCCCCGCCATTTTATCCTCTTATCCATATCCATCCGGCGTTCACCTGAACCCCGGAATCTACAGGACCCAGCGCCGCCGTAAATACGGCTACGGCATCCAAAAGCGCGCAAGCGCATATGAGAGCTGTGCCTCTATAATACGAGCGCAACCTCAGAAGGTAAGCACATTTACCTACATTTTTAATCTACCGCAATTTTTACAAACTTCACTATTGTGCGCCCCCTTTGTTTGTTTTTCTTCTGTATTCTATATATCCACGGAGACCTGACACCAGGAACTCTGAGAATTAAAAGGGTCGGCAGCCATTGGAAATCATGGATTACTACAAAAACAGGCATATCCTCAGAGACACTTTTCTGCAGGAACTTAACGAGGAAAAACAGAATGTTCCAATGGACCCTCAGACGGAGATAAGTACTAAATTCAGCGAAGAAGATACTAAAATAATGACTGAACTGTTTAACTCACTTGAAAAGAGACTATGCACTGAAGCACAGCATAATTTAGATATAATGTTTTTATCTGTGTATAACAAACTTAACCTGATTCCTAAAGGTCTTCAAATACTCCTTTCCCCCACTTTCAATAATGACACTATGTTTGTAGATGAATGGGAACACATATTGGAGGAATGTTCACTAAAACTCATAGATCTTCTTATTAGGAAAAGGAGCTCTCTTATTAATTTCACAATAGGGGAGATTGAAAATATTCTACAAGATCTCTCTAAATTTGAATCTCACCAAGATTTTTTGAAAATTAATAATCGGGTTACCACAGAAGCACGTAAATTCGAAAGCAATCTATTTATACGCAAAAAAGGAAAACTCAATAGAGATAAGGAACTGAATAAAAACAAAAACAAAAATACCAATAAGAACAATCCCATTATGGAAAGTCAAAAAGAATTACAACCAAACTATAAAAAAATACCCCATTAAACAAAGCAAAATCATCTTCTTTTGTAAATTCTAAATTCCATCAGAAAAGGTTAGGTTCTTCCACTACAGATACCAACCAATCAACTAATATACCCAATAAAACTAATATACCCAATAAAACGAATACAACCGTGATAATAAAAGAAACTGGACCAGATACCACGACACAAAATATATCTGCCAGAGCCCCAAATGAGGATACTAATAATCTTTCCCCTACAGAACTGCCGGACACCGGAGTCCCCTCTAAAGATCTAGTAAGGACCCATTCCACAATAAGTGCGGGAGCTATCCCTAAAAACCCTATGAGGACTAAAATTACACCCATTAACCCAGAAGAACCCAATATAGGGGTTAAAATCCACCCAAAAGGACATCCAAAACAAAAAGAATTAGAAGCAAAAAATGAATTACCTGTGATACACGATTTAAATACTCTGACTCAAAGCACTATGTCACAGTTCGAGAGAAATTTTACTAGATTCATCACTGTAGTTTCCCCTAGACACGAATCAGAGAAAGCACATCACAGCCCTATTCCTGATAGAGAAGAAATAAATACTACTTCCTTTTCAGACATAAAACAAAAGGCTCAGAAAATCCGAGAGAGGTTCGAGAAAATCAAGTCGGAGCATAATGGTTTTAAAACAGATTTCAACGAATCTCTTTCCCCATCAATCCTGTCACAACTCACTACTCATGAGATTTCCAATACCTCTCTTCCACTTCTGGATATGGATTCCACTATCACCGAAATTAACACAGAAGGGCACAATATACCCCTTTTATTAGGGTCAACCCAAACAGTTCCCCCCCTACAATCCCCCACTATAAAACCAGCCACAAAAAGAAAAAGGAAATACTAGAGGGTTGCAGGGCGGGGACCAAAGCAGAAAAAAAGAAAGGTCCCTGTCCCTGACCTAGAGATCTCTACCGCAGTTGTAATTCCTAAAATCAGAAATTACAAAACTTGGTAAAATTCAACTTATCTAAGTATAACCTTAACTCTCATGAAATCATCATTTTATCTAAAGGCCTTTTTTTTCTGCCCAAACCAACAACGATATTAAACAATTTGATTTTTTTAGACCTACACCATCTAGTACGTAAAACTAAACCCCACTAGACCTTTTTCTAAAGCACCCTAAACCCCCTGGAACTCAATACTATCATAAAAAAAAGAAGACTATATTGAAATTCCTAATTGGAAATTTAAATTTCTATCCAACTCAGTCCCAAGACATTACAATCAAAACCTTTCTGGATTTAGTTTCTACGAATTTCAACTAATCACCCCTACCAATAGAAACTCCAACCTGACCAAACAAGAACAAACAGCGATTAAGAAAATGAAAGACAACCATGACATAGTAGTGCGCCCGGCTGACAAAGGGGAGGCACTGTAATTTTGGAATATGAACAGTAACAGATATAGGCACAGAATATTTTGAGTTTACAATACGTACTATTACATCATACTACAGGATCCCTCCAAGAAGTTCAAAATACACTGCTTTGAAATTTTCTGAATCAAAACAGTAGCCGGGAATGTCATCACCAAAAAAAGAAAAATATTTTCATTTACATCTCCCGAACCTAATATAACCTTTTTCTATTTCCTCCCCAAAATACACAAAAATTTAAAAAATCCCCCTGGACGTCCCATCATATCAGGATTAACTCTAGTACAGCCAAATTATCACAATTTTTAGATCTTCACCTCCAACCTCATGTAATCAAAATTTTAAAAAAGTCACCAAAAGGGGTTCTGGCATCTTATCCAGTTCCCCGGCAGATTTACCCCCCAATTTCCAAATATATTCTGATTACAGCTGACGTCACCTCATTATACTCCAATATTCCACATGACTTAGGTTTAAAATTGTGTCAGTAACCTATTGGAAAAAAATACGAAAAATTTCGAAAGAAAAAAAAGCGTTCCTAGTGAAAAGTCTCAAATTTATTCTGGGAAAAAAATTATTTCAGACACAACGATACCACCTATCACCAAATTAAAAGGCACCGCTATGGGGACCAGAATGGCACCCTCCTAATGCTAACATCTTTATGGGAGCCTTTGAGGACCATATATATATGATCAACCTCATTTATCAACATATCACCCCGTACAAAAGGTACATCGATGACTTTTTTTTCAATTGGTCGGGGCCCGCCAATTGTGATTCCAGAGTTCATCAACTTCCTAAATAGTAATACCTGGAACCTCCAGTTCACTGCCAACTACAGCTCACAATCCATTGTTTTTCTGGACCTCCAAAGTCACACTCAAAGAAGACAGTTCACCACTTCCACTCATTTAAAAAAGTAGATGCCAACACCTATATTCAGTTTGACAGCGCGCATCAAAGCCCTGTTAATTCAACATCCCGTAATGGGCAATTTAAAAGGGTCCGAAAAAATTGTACTGAAGAAAGAATTCCTGAAACAAATAAAATTTCTTGAAAAAAAATTCAGAGAAAAAAAGTATCCCAGGACACTTCTAAAAGATGCTATAGACAGACTTCTAAACTAACCCAAAAAGATTGCTTTACTGAAAAGAATCTAGACGAGACCAAAATCAAGTCTCAAACTTCCAAACCCTTGATGGACCCAAAAATTCAAACATTCTCTCATTTCTCAATTTAATTCCCGCTCACTTTTAAAAATAAAACAAATTTTTATAAAGCATTAGTACTAAATGAAGAAAGATCCCTTCCTAGGTCCTGCGATCCCAGATAACCCAATCTGATCTTCAGAGGGCTCCTAACATCAAAAACATACTAGCCCCCAGTCGAGTTTAGAAATCAACCCTTTGAAAACCAATACGATTCCCACTATAACCCGGTAGCTTTGCATGCGGTACGTCCTAGTTGTTTGTGCTGTAAAAAATATTTGTACTACACCGAATATAAACCTCTACAAACACCAAAATTAAATTACCCTAATTAAGTTCAACTCACATGTAAAAGCTCCTTTGTAATTTATGTGATAGAAAGCTCCTGCCGTCTACAATACGCGGCAGGACTACCTGTGCGCTCCATATCAGATAAATGGCCACAGAGCTTGTGTCAAGAAAGGGGACATAAAAAAAAGCGTGGCCCTACACTGCAAGTTAGAACATCAACAGAATTTTTGATGATCTAAAAATTAAATCCCGTAGATTTTATTCCTATCAATCACAATCAACAGATCCAAACATTGCAAAAAAGAGAGAATGTTCGGATATACAGACTAAAAACATTGCAACCCAGAGGTCTGAATGACATGATGGAACTCATACTTAAAATTACATTGTTTAAAACATCTAGGGTACGATATAGTTCGGCGATTTTAGTTTTTTATATGTATATGACCCTTCTTGCTCTGTAAAAGAACTTTTGTTTACTGACCCAATCTTTTGAGTATATTTATCTCCAACAATAGAATATGTGAAAAAATCCCGTATGTAACACTATATAAAAGCATTACATAGATCACCCAAGTTATAAAACTTCAATTTGACACTAATTGCCTTGTACAGTGCCATCAAGAGACTCTTACACAATAGATCATTCCTTTTTTACATAGCTATTTTTTTAATGTTTTTTTTTTTTTTTCAGTTCAGTTCCACTCCTTTTCACCCATATCCGTTTTTTTTTTTTTTTTTTTTTTCATTAGCTCCCTATAGATTTGACGGTGAGGAATCTCAACCAGCAATCTTATTAATTAAAATAACAGCAAACCTATATTGTTTAGTAACTTACAGAGTAACTTTTTCACATGGGTTCCATCACTTCAGGCCGGGTAGTATACGGCTTTCAATTCAAACTCAAAACAGTCGATTTACTAGTAACGCACAATATATTATTGATTTTAAAAATTCCATCTTTTAACAAACATTGAAAATTTAAAAAACACAACTTTTAGTCTTCATGTTAGTACAACATCTTCTTAGTTGTTTTTTATTTATTATATAAAAACCAGATTTATAATGTATGGGCCAAATGTAAAATGTAAACAATCCATCCCAGCCGGAGCGAAGCCCCTTCTATGTCCTCCCGGCTGGAATGGACTGACACCTTTCACTGTTTGATTGATGTACCACCATTTCCAATCGTATACCGACACCTACTATCTCTTTCTGGCATAGCCTGTCACGATGATCCTGATTGACGGCTCTTCCAGCTAATCGGCTCCCTGGATTTTCAGATTGACATTTTTGTTCGACCTATACAAAATATACCATTTATTTTTAAATACCACAGTAGCTTTTACCCAAACATTACCCTTGAAAAAGTGCCCGGGAAAACGGCAGGAAACGCGTCGGCTTTTATATTTTCTGAGTTTTTAATGGTGTGAGGGTTATACACCCCTACATCTTTTAAGAATAAAGACATTTTTATAAGTCAAAAATTACGGCTTTTTTCATAACTGCCACGTGCGCCGGGTCCGCCATTTTATCCTCTTATCCATATCCATTCCGGGGTTCAACTGAACCCCGGAATCTACAGGACCAGCGCCGCCGTGATACGGGCTACGGCATCCAAAAGCCCCGCAAGCGCATATGAGAGTTTTTGGCCTCTATAATACGAGCGCAACCTCAGAAGGTAAGCACATTTACCTACATTTTTAATCTACTGCAATTTTTACAAACTTCACTAGTGTGCGCCCCCTTTGTTTGTTTTTCTTCTGTATTCTATAGGTCCATTGTCTTGCTTGAATATCCGATCCACCCCATCAAGGACAGTCAGCATGTATGGGTGTACCTGATCTGCAAGGATGGATTTATACCCAAATCGGTTAACAGTGTCTTCCAGAGAATGACTCAAAAACACTCCTCAGACCATAATGCTGCCACCACCGACTTGTGCTCCTCCAGTCATGGTTGCAGGATGTTTGTTCTTTGTTATTGCCAACTTCCATCTGTTTAATGAAGCAGAAAACATGACTCATCGGAGAAGGCAACCTTCTGCCAATCAGCAGAGCTTCAATTCCGATACTGCCTTAAAAAATTGAGGCCTTTCATGCCGGTGCAGCTTCAGAGTCCTATATGCAGTAGGGTTCACTGAACTGTTGTTTCAGACACACGTCTAACAGCCCACTGGTTTATTTTATACGGTGAGCTGCTCCTCTGTAATGTGTTAGGCTGCCCTCTTGTACCTTCGTAGATGATGTTTCCCTCATACGCATTGCTCCACAGTTTCCAAATCACTTATTTACAATGGCGCTATTTCTCTACTCACAGCACACTTTTACCATGGCAGCATATGAACAGTTCACAATCTGCACAGTTTCAGAAATACTGTCAGCTTTGGCCCAAAAGCCAATAATCATCCATTTTACAGCTCTTTTACATATGACAGTAACGAGGGACATGTATGCAGTCAGCCTATCACATACCTTATATACCCACCAAGCCGGTTTATTACTTGTGACTTCCTTCATGAGCTAGGCTCTGCTGATGTCAGAAGTAGTAAGTGGTCATCATGCTGTGTATAGCATAAAAGGGTGTGATCACTTACTGCACGGGTGTCAAACTGGCGGCCCTCCAGCTGTTTGGAAACTACAACTCCCATCAGCATTTTATAAAATCAATAACAGTGGGCATGATGGGAGTTGTAGTTTCCAAACAGCTGGAGGGCCGCCAGTTTGACACCCCTGACTTACTGCAACCCTGCTATAATATTATTAAACACTAAGCACTGTTTCATCCTGTTTTTAAAGCAAGGAGCAAGTCTAAAAGAACATTCCCAGAATTGCTTCTATGGAAAACCCCATTGTGCATAAAAGCTACATGTATTACATGTCTCACAAGTTAGCAGGTAAAAACAATTGCATAGAATTGACTCTAAAATGCCTAAAATGCAGGTTATCCCTCTGTTGGAAGCATCCTGCTAACCATAGCTATTCATCATACAACACACAGCTCACTACAATACAAGATAGGATGAATACAGAAAGCTACTACTTACACAGCCTGAAATGGATACACCTGATCCCATAGTTAGAATAGGGCGTCTGAGCTGGAGCACTTTTTTCTATGCGTTGTAGTAATTTTTATGACCATGCCTATACTTTTAAAATCCAAATGTATTCTTCCTCCATTATTATGCATCAAGTAACACGAAGGTTTATAAATACTTTGTTGTGTTAGGGAATTTTTGGCAAACAATTGTTGCTATTGCAAGTCACATGGCCGAGGCTCAGGCACCTGCAGAACAATGGTCCTTGTCTCCATGGAGCTTCACTGACACAGACACCTCGGACAGGTGCTGCGCTGTGCTGGGTGCAAGTCTCTCTGACTTTTGCAATCCTACCCATTGATTATATTCAGCCTATAAACAATGACATTACAGAGAAGGTGCAGCAGCGCTGTCTAAATTTGTCTAATTTGTGGTAAAAAACAACCTCCTAACCTGTCTGGATGGCTGACACTACTATGCACTGGCTGCTAATGCTGCAGACCACAGTTCTGGTAGGGGCAGCTGCAGCAGACATGTCAAAGTTACATGGACAGAGCTTTTTGCCGGTGATTTGGAAGCACAGGGTGCTGGCAGCGGCAAATTTGTACCAGGGTCCTAAATCGCATCACCGGGATTTAGGACTAAATATTCTGGAAGCACATAAGGAAGTTTTGCTTTTACTTGTGGAATAGAGCACTACCCTGAGTGCTATATTCTAATACTTAGAGGCAGGGGGATCGCTAGGCAGGTTTTTCCGATTGCTGGTGCGTCGCCGGCAGTGGCGTTCCTTTCAGCTGTATACGCATACAACTGAAAGCTGGTACGGAGTTGCCTGTCCCGCAGAGTACTCCACTATAGGATCTGACATTACGTACGTCACGAACAGGTTAAACACGCTTTCCTACTTAAGAGTGAGGGACATTCTAGTGCGCATGCCTGAAGACAGAGCTCTTCACCTCTGAAACGTCGCAGGTGCTCTGCACCGAGTGCAGGGGCTCCACTATGGGACTTTGAACTTTCTCTACAAATCGGATGAGCGTTGTTCTACTTCCCTTCACGGGTTAAAAATGTGCGGTAAGCCCAAGAGGCAATGTAATGTTTTATATTTGTTATGAAAGAAGTCAAGTTGTTTTTAAAAAGATTATTGTTGCCGTATCTTTTGCAAAGTATTTATGTGGTAGGAATTGGAGATTCCTGAATTGGCAACTTAGAGCACACGCTGAAGATAAGGGATTATAAGTATTTATATAAAAAAAGAAGTACTCCAGGGGGTTGCAAGCAGGCTTGCGACCTACTGGAGTATACGGCACAGGTGGTGTGATGATGTCACACTGCTTGTGTGGGACAGTAGGACAAAGTTATTCAACAGGAGACCAGGGAGAGGTGAGTATTATATTTATTTTATTTTTAATCGGGGTCAATAAACACCAACCAATCTACTGGGGTGACCTATACCTACCTACATACTGGGGGACCTGTATCTAACTACATACTGGAGGACCTGTATCTAACTACATGCTGGGTGACCTATGCCTCTCTACAAAGTGGGATACTGTGCCTACCTACATAATAATGCGACTTATACCTATCAACCTACTGGGGGTCCTATAAACATACATATATACTGGGTTACCTATAGACCTATCTACCTACTTGGGGACCTATAGATCTTCAACCTACTAGAGGGACCTATAGACTTGTCAAATTAATAGGGGGGCCTATATAACTACCAACCTACTGGGGGCCCTATGTACTTACTAACCTACTGGAGGCCTTATATACTTTTTACATACTGGAGGTACCTATATACCTAACCTACCAACCTTCTGGGGGGGCCCTATATACTTACCTTTCTATTGTGGGACCTATATACCTACCTACAGAGGGGCCCTATTTACCTACCTATTGGGTGCCCTATATGTCTTCATAGATATTGAAAGTGCCTATATACCTATCTACTTACCAGGGAAGCCCATGTACCTGCTTACCTACTGGGGAACCTATATATATCTACCTTCTTACTGGGGGCAGGCCTATATATCTACCTGCCTACTTTGAGGGGGGCTATATACATGTCTACTGACAGGACATATATACACCTACCTCCCTACTGTTGGGGGTCTATATACCTACTGACCTAATGGGTGTCTATATAGAAACGATGGGTGACTTCCCATACTTCACGACAGGCTCCCAGCTTTCCTATCATGAGAAAGTGAGCCGTTATAGAGGATGGAGCATCACCATGCTTTCCTGTATAGGCCCCATTAGGTAGGGAGGTAGATAAGTAGGTATATTGTTGCTGGAAAAGTAAGGATTTGAAAATATTTGTGTGGTAAATTCTGCAAAGACGAGTCATGGCTGGGAGAATTCACCATGGTGGTTCGGGATGGATAGAGAAGAGTAAGGAAAGTGAACAACTCCTATCAGAGAACACGTCACCTGTCAGTCACTGGATGTAACTGCAGTGTAATCACTTATGTCTGCAGAGCCTGTGTATAATTGGTAGCTAACACTACCAGTCACTGTATGGTGGTAATATATGTCTGCAGAGGTCCTATGTACAACTGGTAGTCGCATGTTGTGGTCCCCTTTGGTCATGGTCCGGCAGTATTATTTGGTCATTAAGTAGTAATATTATTGGATCTTGGTACTGTAGGAATTTTTTGTAGTAACAATCATCCATAGAGTATATTTGCTCAATGTATAGGTGCATTATTTGGTAGCTGTATGACTGTTATTACTAAAGTATAATACTATCATACGTAGGTGAGCGCTTTTAAAAAAGTTAATTTGTCAGTGCTGATTTTCATTGTGCAGTGTACTGATTTGGTGATGGACAGGATCTATGTAGACCACATGAAAAATTAGTGACAGGAGCAAAAAAATTTCTCTGTAAGAATATATGCCGCAGTTCACGATGTGGTGTGAAAAATGCTGTGTGCACCCAGCCCTACTGAGCAAAACGTAACACAGAGGGCCCAAGCCCCGGATGTTTTAGGACCCTAGCAACGCCCCTGCTTAGAGGCTTTGTATTAGGACTTGATGCATGTACATGAGATTCAAATGAAGCTCTCAGAGTGGGCAGGAGAAACCCAAACGCCAGACACTAAAAGCAAAGTGGTCAGGAGGAATCCTGAGGTTTATCTGGCAGTACCAAATATAGATTGAATTGTCAGTGAAAAATTTGTGGTAGGACATAAGAACTAATAAGGAACTCATGTTAGACAAGCCTATCTAGGAGGTGATAAATCGGCAGCAGGAGAAGTAGAAGGCAAAATTGGCTGCACAGGAGACTTATAAACCTCTGGCGCCATTTGATGATATGGAAGATGACTATACAGGATACCATGGCATGAAGATGATAAATGCCGCTTTCCAGGGGCTGTGTATCAAAATGGTCTAGAAATGGAAACAGCAGTGGTTCCTCACCACTGCGACCTGACCCTGGTTTTCTATGCCTTCAAAAGACCAATGATGCATTTAATGCAGGCCAACAAGACACTTTGTCCTGAAGTATCCTTCTAAAAAACCTTATTTAAAGGGGTCTCCAACTCCCCAAACAAAAACTTATTCAGAAATGGTGTATAGGAAGAAAATGTATTTACTTTTTTAATCCATCACTGATCCAAAATGAAAATTCTGGTGGCTGCTCATTTGTTTTCTTCCAGTTATCATGTGACTGTTGCAGCCAATCTGTGGTCTCTGCACTCAAGTGCCGTTCCATTGACATCACTGTTCAGGCGTCGTTTACATCCTCAGCAATAATGACTGCTAAAGTGACCCCATGTCAACTGGAAGAAAGAAAACGACAGAGCTATAGGGAATAAATATTAGGGGTTATAGTGGCTAAATTTTTGGAGAAGAGTAGTTGATACAGAAATGTATTCTGATTGCTAGATTTGGAGTCAAGAAAATCCCTCCATCCCCCCACCCATACAACATGAGGACAATAGGTGTTTTTGCCTTCCTCTAGACCAACCCTGCATGTTAAAAATCGGGATTGACATATGTCTTTTTTCATCAATGTAACAAACCGAATGCAGAGCATGAAAAGAGTGAGACGCGTAAATGTTTGCCTTTACCTCAACCTTATCACATCCTTAATCTGCATTTACACCAAGAGCACCTCAACCACCACCTGTCAGGATCATACACAACAATATGTCCTGGGGGTAGTAAAGAATTATATCTACTCCCAGTGCAGACCCTCTCTTTACTCTAGTGAGCATAGCCATTATGAGAGTGAAGGAATGAGATCAATGGAGGAGAATCCACAATAGAAACTGGACCTCATTGCCACCACCCAACCCCCTTAGATGCTGCTTGCTACATTTGAATGTAGATGTATATGTTGTGGTGCCAAAAGTGTTGCATTATAGTGTATGAGGTGGGGACTAAAGGAGTACATGAGCAGTGACTACATGAAAGATGCTGGGATAAAGTATAAGACTGACTCAGAGGCGTTGCTGCCCCAAACCAGTCCTGGACTGGCAATCTGCCCTGCCGGGCCACGGGCCCGGTGGCTAATGAGGCCCCTCACACAGGTGAGTCATCTCAATGTTATGCATATCCTCGGTATGCTCATACAGTTGAAAATTAAAATGGAGCAGGCTGTCAACGGCTCCCTTGCCCACCGCCCACTCCTGTGTGCCTCACAAGTAAACAGCACAGACAGTGTGAAATAATAAATAATACCTACCTCTCCCAATTTCCTGAGCTAACACTTTTCTTTTCCAACTTGTGTCTGGCGTGGGCATCATGATGCTACTCCTGGCAACTCCTAAGCCACAGTGCTGGATTACTGTCAGAAGCAAACCATCTAATGTGATGATCTGCTTCTGGGGAGCCTGCAGACTAGCAATTTTAGGATGAGAAAGGACCAATATCCCTGGACCATCCCATCCTGCTGGTTTTACCTTGGCTGTTTTTGAAAAATGGGGGGACACAACATAGTTTTTTTTTAAATAATTGTTTTTTTAAATTTTTAACAAATGTTAAAAAAATTATGTGGGGTTCCCCCACAGTTCATAACCAGGTAAGGTGAAACCGGCAGCAACAGGCTGATATTATCAGGATAGGAAGGTTCATGGATATTCGTCCCCTCTCATGTTAAAAAGAGATAAAATAGCTGGAAGCAGACCACCACATTAGAGGGCCCACTTTTGACAGTAAACTGGCAGTTCCCCAGGTGCATTGAGTGCTAAGATAATAGTGAAAGGGAGTTAGTGTAAGCCTTGGGGTTACAACAAACACCGTTGGCTGACACCAAACCAAAGTGATAGCAATGGAAAGCTAGAAAAATATATAGCAGGGACGTCAGCATAAAAATCCTCCTTTATTGAAATCCAAAGTACAAAAAGAGCAACGTTTCGGCTCCAAAAAAACAGGGCCTTTTGCAACAAAACACGGCTAAAATGTTAAAAAAAAAAAAACACAAACAATAAAAAGCACTTTATTAATAACACCCCCGAAAATTCGTTGTTGTTTATTTTTTAAAGAAAGGGATTCAATCAAATCCACTCTACAAAAAAAATTAGTCTAAAAGGGAAACCTGTACAAATATAGAAACAGTACAAAAACATGACAGTACTAAACTTCATTCCCTGCGTGCCTGAAGATCATTCCTGCGGATGATCTTCTGGGGATGCAAGGGACGGACTTCAGTCTGCCTGTGGTAAAGGCCACAAGCAGTGTCGGACTGGGGGGTCTGGGGCCCACAGGGGAGTTGATCGGGGGTCCACCTACGACATGAAAATTTCCCGGCCTTGGGACACAAAGGGCCCCTTTTTACCACATAATACGGGTTTGCAAAACAGAACTGTTTTGTGTGACTACATTGTACTCACATTTTCATCTAACATATCAAGACACAGGTAAGTAGCCCATCCTATCCACCCCACCCCATACTTTATCCCCCTCCACCCACTAAAATACCCCCCCATGATTCCCTTGGTCACGCACCTTGACCTTCAAAATAAACACCAGCAAAAAAGTCTAATCCACACAGGGTTAGGGGGTTCCCTCACTCTTACAATCAGGAACACATGTAAAGCCACTAACCAGCGCAGGGATAACCTACAACACCGCCAATAGAACCACATAAGGTCAGACACCAGCCCGGTAAAACCCAATACCGCCAAAAGACCACATGAGGGCAGACACCACTCAGGGAAAACCCAACACCGCCATATAAGACCACAGAGAGGGCAGCACCAGCCAGATAAACCTACAACCCCCGCCTAAGAGCCACAGAGAGGTCAGACACCAGCTCAGGTAAACCTACAACACCGCCATATAGGGAATACATATGGGAGACACCAGCTCAGGATAACCTCAACACCGCCATATAGAGGCCGCTATTTGGGCAGCAAAGCTAATATAACCTACAACACCGCCATATAAGGCCGCATAGTGGTCAGAAACAGCTCAGGGATAACCTACACACTGCAAAAAAGAACCCATAGAGGGAGACACCACGCAGGGATAACTCAAATAAACCCAAAAGAGACCAATAGAGGCAAAACACACGTGGAAATTCCAAAAAAGGCATTTATGCATCTATCATACATGAAAAAATTTTTAGACCCGGTTCACATATTTTGATCAAAAAGTTTAAGCTGCCCCCGACTTTCAAAATGATCTCAAATAGGGGAGTCCTATCTACTTTTTTCCCCCAAAACGAGCCAACAGCCTCCCACCGGGTCAACCGACCCCATTATTCAAAAGAGAAAAAAAAAAAACACCCAAACCGCAAACTGCCCTTCTTATGACAGCCTGTGAGATGGGGCGGGGAAAAGAAACCAAAAAAAGGAAGCACCCCTTCCTTTCCCTATAGGTTAAAATCAATAGGCAGACACCAGTCGGTATAACCCACAACACCCCAAAGAGACCACATAGAGATCAGACACCAGCCATATAACCCACAACACCGCCATATGGACCCTAGTGGTCTGACACCGCTTAGGTCACCATCACATTAAAAAATTTAAAAAATAACCCTTATGTCAGGATCACCGAGACGTCGATAACCCGTTTCATCCTTTTAAACCCGTTCTTATTCCTTTTCTTCAAAACCTTCCCACCCGCCAGATAACTTTCCCCCCATAACTCATCCCGCAGAAATTACCCCAAAAAATTCCTTTTGAACATCAATTTTCCAGCATCCTTTACCTATTCCCCCTCGTACAAACTCCCGGGGGGTGGGAGGGGTACAAGCCTAGAATCCTAAGGGTTTGGGGGGGAAAAGGGGGCCCCAGGTAACAATAGGCCCTATTTGGGTAGTTTAGACCCCCGCTGGATAAGTTAGTGGGCCCCCCCCAGGTACTGGTGGTACCAGCCACAGGGGGTAGGTAAACACCCCCCGGGTAATAAGCGGCCCCCAGTTGGGAAAGTAGATGGGCAAGAGTAAGATTGGTGGACCCCATTAGTTAGGCTGTAGGGGGGTTTTTGGTTGGGCCCCAAATTAGAGGCTTTAGGTGGTTTCCCCATTTAGGTAAGTGTGGGGAGTTAGGGTCCCCTTTATATAGGCTGCAAGCAGTTAGGGATCCCCTTTGGTATATACAGACACTTGGGGCCCTTCTTGTAGTAAAACAGGCATTAGGGGGCCCTTTAGGTACTAACAGGAGTTAAGGGGCTCCTTTTGGTACTATACAGTTAGGGGTCTCTTTTAGGTAGTATACCGATAGTGGGGGCCCCCTTTAGGTAGGGGCAGGAAGTCAGGCCCCCCCTTTTAGCTACTGGTGTTTGTCAGGGCCCCCTTAGAGTAAGGGCCCCCTTAAAGCCAGGGGTCCTGTAGGATCAGGGGCCCCCTTTTTACAGAGGGCCCCCCCCTGTAGGGGAGCCAGGCCCCCTGTGCAGGGCCATGTAGGTAGTCAGGGGGCCCCCTTAGATTGTCAGGGCCCCCCTGTGGGAGTCAGGGCCCCTTTGATAGAGGGCCCCCCCAAAAGGTAGCCGGCCTCCCTGCAGGGACCGGGGCCCCCCCTTTTAGTCAGGGCCCTCCCATAGTAGCCAGAGCCCCCCTTGAGCCAGGGCCCCCTGTAGTACCAGGGCCCCCCCTTTTGCAGGGTCCCCGTGGAGTCAGGCCCCTTATATTTCCCGGGCCCCCCTAGGTAGCCAGGGCCCCCCCTTGTAGTCGGCCCATTTTTGAGAGGGACCCCATAGGAGCCAGGGCCCCCCATGTAAGTAGCCAGGGCCCCCTTGAGTCGGGCCCCCCCAAAAGGTAGCCCGGCCCCCGAAGGTGCCAGGGGCCCCTTTAGTCAGGACCCCCCTTTAAGGGAGCAGGGCCCCCTTTTGTAAAGAGGGCCCCCTTTAGGGAGCCCCGGGCCCCCTGTAGGGAGCCAGAACCCCCCTTTTGTCAGGGCCCCCCTTAGGACCAGGGCCCCATTGTAGCAGGGCCCCCTTGAGCCAGGGGTCCCCTTGTACGGGCCCCCCTTTTAGCCAGGGCCCCCCATGTGGTACCGGCCCCCCCATGGGGATCGGGCCCCCTCTTGTAGTCGGCCCCCCTGTAGGTAGCCGGGGCCCCCCTTTTTATCAGGGCCCCCTTTGTAAGGGGCCCCCCAGTAGGTACCAGGGCCCCCTGTAGTTAGCCAGGGCCCACCATGTAGTCAGGGCCCCCCTATAGGGCCGGGCCCCCTTTAGTCGGGGCCCCCCCCAATAGTAGCCAGGGCCCCCTTGTAGGTACCAGTGCCCCCTGTGGGAGCCGGGGGACCCCCCTGTAAGGGCTCCATGAGGTAGCCAGGGCCCCCCATGTAGCCGGGGCCCCCCCAGGTCGGGCCCCCATGTCGTCAGGGCCCCCCTAGTAGCCAGGGCCCCCCTGGGCCAGGGCCCCCCTATTAGCCAGGGCCCCCTGTAGCCGGGGCCCCCTTTGTGCCGGGGCCCCTCTGAGGTTTTTAAAAAAAAAAAAAAAAAAACACCCCATTTTCCCGCCCCGGGCCCTGGTCGCTCCCGCCCCTCCGTACTGCCGCCCTGCAAGGGGGCGCGGGGATGTGACGTCAGCAGCAGGGTTTTAAAACCTAGTGCCTTAGGCCCCAGGGGGATTACGGAGGGGGCGCGGGTGGCGCTGTGCTCCCGCGAACCGCGCAGCCCCGGGGGTCAGGGACATTAGTCCCCAACCCCGGGCCCGGGCCTGGGCGCTCGGACCCGTCCGGGTGTTCGGACCGGATGCGCGGCCGGGGCCCCGGGGAGCGACGGCACTGCCTCCGGGGCCCACAGCAGCTCAGGGGGGCCCACCGGGGGATTCACCGATCCCCCAGCGGCCCAGTCCGAGCCTGGCCACAAGCTCCTTGGGGTTGGTTCTCTGTCTCCCACAGGAGATTGTGCTTGTAACTGTGGCCTGTACACTCTCTCCTGCCCCATTGTGTTACGTGGCCTACTGCCATTACAAAATACAGCCCCCACCTATCACCACATAACCCCCACCTTCTTCTATAACTCTATGGGGAGGTTATACAAAGGTGGGGAATAGGTAGGGAGCTGCTGGAAAAGTGAGATGTTTGTGTGGCAAATTCTTGCAGTGGCTACAAGTCGCTATTGGGAGTCACTGGCTGTAACTGTACTGTAATTACTTATATGTCTGCAGAGTGCCTGTGTACAACTGATAGTCTCTATGTGGTGGTCCCATATGGTAATGGTATGGCAGTATTGTGGGATTTTTTTTAGTATGGTAGTAACATGTGGTATCTTTGTTCAATGTATGTGTTTTATTATTTGGTAACTGTATGACTGTTATTTAGAGTTACTAGACTATCGTACATATTATATACAGTGACTGCTGAGGTAATGGATAGCATCTATGCGGAAAATACTGAAAATTGGTGACGGAAGCATACCATTTTATCCATAAAAATACATGCCACGTTTCTTGTGCTTTGAAAAATGCTGTGTGAACCCAGCCCTTCTAAGCAAAATGTAACACTATGGGCCTGTTTCCTGAATGTTTTAGGACCCTAGCAACGCCCCTGGACTGAGGGAAGATCTTAGCTACCACCAGCTTTCCCAACTATGCTGCTAAGTTATATCAGGTAGAAACAAAAAATGGTCATCACAACTATTGTGAAAAATGAATCTATAGGTGCACGCTGGTGTGGCAGTCAAAATCAGTGCAAACACAATATCAGCAGCACTCTACATGCACTAAAAAACAGTGAAAGGGGACCTTTTGGGAAAAAAAAATTCTGCTTCTTTGGAATATATGAAAATATTGAGGTTCTTAGTGTACATTTTTGATCAAAACTGTAAAATCCCATCTACCGTCAGCAAAGTGACCTCAATTCAGATGGGAACCTACACTATATGTTACCTCTTTTAGGGCGACATGTATGATTTTTGCCGCCCAGACGCCAATTTTATTGCGCACAATAGTAGTGTAGTGTAGAATGCGCCTGAATCTATGAACCCTGAACCCACTTTTAAAGTGGTTTACCTGTTCCAACAGTAACGCGCCTGGATTTGCCTGGAAGTGCAGCGGGCACTTTGTAATGCGCCTGATATTGGAGTGCGACTGGTTAAAAATATTAGCGAGATTTCTGCCACAGCCCTGTTCATAAATGTCACCCTTGGTGTCTGTTTAGACCTCCACATTTCAGGGAGAGAAGATTTCAGCTATAACCAGATCTGATTAAAAACACCTGTGTAGATAGGTGGATTGCAAAAAACAAAGATGGGGGCCAGTCACTTACCTATACATAAAGTCCAAAAACAAAAAATGCTCAGCACATCCATTTTGAAAAATGAGTCTATAGCCAAAAAGCCAAAAGCAATGCAAACACAGTATCAGCAGCACTCTACATGCACTAAAAAAACAGTCAAAGGGGGCATAGAATTTTTTTTGAAAGCCCTAGTTTGGAAGCCCATCTACCGTCGGCTAGGTGGCCTCAAGTTAGATGGAAACCTACACTATATGTTACCTCTCTTGGTGTCTGTTCAGAACTCCACATTTCAGGGAGAGAAGATTCCAGCTATAACCTGATCTGATTAAAATTACCAGTGTAGATGGGTAGAGTGCAAAAAACCAAGATGGGGGCCAGCCACTTCTCCCCGCTTACAGTCCAGAAACAAAAAAAGGCCAACACAACCATTTTGAAGAATTAGTCTATAGGTCAGGAGTTTGCAACGTTGGCTCTCCAGCTGTTGGGAAACAACATCTTCCATCATGCCCACTGATATATATTATATAAATTCATGAAGGGAGTTGTAGTTTCCCAACAGCTGGAGAGCCAGCGTTGCAGACCCCTGCTGTAGGTGCACACTGGTGTGCCAGCCAAAAGCAATGCAAACACAACACAATATCAGTAGCACTCAAGAAGCACTAAAAAACAGTCAAAGGGGAAATAGGAATTTCTTTGAAAAGCATTTCTGCTACTTTGGAATGCATGAAAATGTTGAGGTTCTTAGTGTACATTTTTGATCAAAACTCTAAAAGCCCATCTGCCATCGGCAAGGTAACCTCAATTCAGATGGGAACCTATGCTATATTTTACCTCTCTTGGTGTCTGTTGACACTTCCAAATTTTAGGAAGAGAAGGAAGAGGTCTGAACACACACCAAGAGAGGTAACATATAGCATAGGTTCCCATCTGAATTGAGGTCACCTTGCCAACGGTAGATGGGCTTTTACAGTTTTGATCAAAAATGTACACTAATGGCAACATGTATGATTTTTGCCTCCCAGGCGCCATTTTTTTGTTCGCATTTGTAGCGTAGATTGCGCCTGAATCTATGAACCTCTTCTACTACATGTCATAGATTTAGTGCTATCTAGCTACAAAGTGACACTTCTGGCTCAGGTAAACCACTTTGAAAGTGGTCTACCTGTTCCAGCAGTAATGTGTCTGGATTTGCCGTACAAAAGCTATAAATTAGCAAAGAACAAATAGCTTGTAGGACTGCATTGGCTAGGTGTTATTGTAAAGGTACACAACACCTCCAAAAGTCATAAATCAAAATATATGGTTACCACTCAAAAAATACACAATACAAGAAACACATGAGAGGGTTATATACCATATTAAAAGTAAAATTTTATTAAGGACAAAAACATTAAAAAAATAAAAAACAATGTCAACAAAACAAATGGTACAACAACATGTGGATATGGTATACAAAAGATTGGACTCACTCCAATTTAAAAGGCATTATATAGTATCAAAAGTTTATTTAGGATAAAGTATAAAAAAGCCTTCAGTAAAAAAAGGAAGGGATACATTATATATATATATAGTCAAGAAACTCCATAGAGATCTATTCTTACCCATAGTTGCCAACTTTTGAAAATGAAAAAAGCAGGAGATTGAAGAGGGCGGCGCGCGTAGCAAAAAATTTGCATGGACACGGCCATCTTGCTGGTTTGCCATGCCCCTTCAAAAAGCCACACCCACTCCACCTAACTGCAGAACGGCTTTGGAAGAAAGCCAGGTACATGACCTTATAGCCAGGTAGTAGCCCCCCATAACCAGTTAGTGCCCCTTACAGGCAGGTAGATGCCCCCCTTGTAGCCAGGTAGATGCCCCCCTTTGTTAGCCAGGTATTGCCCCCTTTAGTAGCCAGGTATTGCCCCCTTTAGTAGCCAGGTATTGCCTCCTTTAGTAGCCAGGTATTGCCTCCTTTAGTAGCCAGGAATTGCCCCCTTTAGTAGCCAGGTATTGCCCCCTTTAGTAGCCAGGTATTGCCTCCTTTAGTAGCCAGGTAGGTAGTTGCCCCCTTAGTAGCCAGGTATTGCCCCCTTAGTAGCCAGGTATTGCCCCCTTTAGTAGCCAGGTATTTCCCCCTTTAGTAGCCAGGTATTGCCCTCTTTAGTAGCTAGGTATTGCCCCCTTTAGTAGCCAGGTATTGCCCCCTTAGTAGCCAGGTATTGCCCCTTTAGTAGCCAGGTATTGCCCCTTTATTAGCCAGTTATTGCCCCCTTTAGTAGCCAGGTATTGCCCCCTTTGTTAGCCAGGTAGATCCCCCCTTTTAGCTAATAAAAATAAAATAATAAAAGTCACTCACCTCACCAAGCTCCTGCAGCTCCGGCCGATCTCCTCAGCGACGCAGGGGAAGTGAGTGCAGCCGCGTCACTTCCCCCTGCGCCGATGATCTGTATGTACAGCGCGCACCGACGCCGGACATACAGGGGGAGGAGGCAGGAGGGAAACGATCCCTCCTGCCTCCTCCCTGCACAGTGAGACTGCGGGCGGGTGAAGCGGGCGCTGCAGCCGCTTCACCCGCCTGTAGGAGCGGCCCGATGGCGCCAGAGTAGCGCACTAGCGCTACTCTGTCGCCGCGGCCATTTAAAGAACCCCCGCCGCCTGCTGGCGGCGGGAGGAATGCCAGCTTTCCCGGCAGGGCGGGGGGACCCCAAATAGTGGGACCCCCCTGCCAAAAACGGGAGAGTTGGCATGTATGTTCTTACCCATAGTAAAGCATGCTTCACTGGAGTGACACCAAACACCCCAAAATGTGTAGCTTCATACAGTTGTAGTTCGACACACCTCCAGCATGTCCCCCGATTTCAGATGCATTACAAAGTGCCGCGGGTGCTTTGTAATGCCCCTAATATTGGAGTGCGCCTGGTTAAAAATAGAGCGAATACATGCCGGCTTAAGAACCTCAAAATTTCCATATATTCAAAAGTAGCAGAGATGCTTTTCAAAAAAATTCCTTTGTCCTCTTTGGCTGTTTTTTAGTTCTTGTAGAGTGCTGCTGATATTGTGTTGTGTTTTCAAGTTAAATCAAGTAGACACTATAGCCAGAGCCACAGCCTAGCATAATAGTTTTAAAAATTTTTGGAGACGCTGTTGTTGTGGTTTTAACTGAGGAAATACCCCCTTGTGCACTTTCTGCATGCATAGTAGTTATTGCCCATATTCAATCTAGTAAAGCTTAAAGATCATTGATCTGAGCCAAAGCTGCTGCATTGGGAGGCATGCCCTGTTTAGCAGCGCGCGGGACCAGGCCACGCCCCTAGGGGAGGCGCGCCATGACCCGGCGTGCTGGGCGCGGCCAAGCCACGGGTACGTGCGGCCGGAAGGGGAGGCTGAAGGAAGATGATGCAAGGCATCAGTACCTCCCCTTCCGCCCGTTAGTGCAGTCGCGCCACGAGGCAGCATCCCCCCTCCCTCCCTAATTTTGGTTCTGGTATGGGTAAGTTGTGAAAGGGGAGTTTGTCATGGTGGCCGTTGGCGGCGGGGGTTCTTGGAATTGGACGAGGAGATACGCTGAGGGAGTCATTCGGGGTATGATTCCCTCATGGTTTGGTGAATCGGCCTGGCGAAGGTGGTGGGCTCTTGCAGGCTGGTATCCCTGCAGAGCAAAATGGGTGAGCCATCTTGTATGGCTTTAGGACCCCCGAGCCAGTGGAGTACGGCTGGGGGTAAATGGTGGTTTGGTTCCCTTCGGGGATTTTGGTCGCCAGGTCGTTGGTTGGTTCCAAGGACCTCTGCCCCATCTGGTTTTGGTGGTTTGGGAGTTAATGTTTACAGTTCTTATGGGAAGGTATATATATGTATATTTATGTTCATATTTATATATATATATGTATATATATTGGTATGTGGGGTTGTGTTGGCGGTACATATATACGTATATATATATATATACATATATTGGAGAGTTTATGTGTTAATTTATGGGATAATTTTGTTATGGCACTTTATTTATGTTTGTATTTTGTTAAATAAAACGGCTGCTGTGGCCATATTAATCCAACCGGTATTAAGTGTGTTATTTGCAAGGGGTCACAGCAGGGAAGGGTTGGTATTGAAAAGGGGTGGGGGGAGGAGGGATGTTTGTTTGGGCTGAAAGGGCATCAGCGCTGCATGGGTCATGAGTGTGTCTCTGAAATATATGATGCAACATGAACTCTAAAAAATATCTGCATTTTTTTGAGTGGTCACCAGATGGTGCTAAGTCACTTCTTTTCTAATTTTTTTTTAGAAAGGAAAAACTTTTTCTAGTTGAGGAATATATTTTAGTTCAGAAATAAAACAACTAATGTATTGTATGAAAAAATATACCGGGTGTCCCACTCACTGCTGTGACCCAAAAAAGGGGGAATCATGTGTAAACCATTCAGTGTATTATGAACTGTGCATACCTCACTCTTTGACAAGCAAAATAATGTCACAAAGTATGTTAGAAATGTCTGCCATTTGTACCCCCAAGCATCTATGCCAGCATATCCGGATCCACTGCTTCTATTTCTTCTTCTATAGGCCTGCACATTTTGGCTTATACCTGTACTCTCCCTCCTTCAGATAGCCCCTGAAAAAATCAGGCAGTGGTAAATCTGGTAAGGGTATGTTCACACAGCGTTTTTGGATCCAATTTTGCATCCATGTTGGATCCGAAAATCGGATCCAAAAACGGTGCAGGAATCGGATCTAAAACAGATCCAAAACGTATCCAACACACAGCTGCTTGGAATGGATCCGAAAGACGGATCCGAAAGACACAATGAGACATGCATAGGTGATCAATCGTGTGAACGCCGATGCATGTTTCTAATAAAAAGCAATGTAAAATCACACTGCTGTTTACTCAATACGTGTTTGGGTCCTTTTAGGGTCTGACAGACGGATCCAAACACGTATCGAAAAACGTATGTTACACGGAGTAAAACACGCTGGGTGAACATACCCTAATTGTGTCCATTGCAGGTAATCCTTTCATTGAAGAACATTTTAGCCACACTGACACCACCCACAATGACCTCTTCTCTGGGACTACCTCAAGGGTTAGTGTCCTGGAAAAAGCCAAGAACACTTGTGGAGCAGCAGGCCAATATCCAGCAGAACATAGACACAGTGGGTCTGGATATGCTGGCACCCACCTTTTAACCCCTTAAGCCGAGCGCCTGAAAAGTAGTTAATGACCAGAACATTTTTTTAGTTTTTGCCTCCTTGCGTTTCAACAGTTGTAACTTTTTTATTATTTCAATGACGCAGCTGTATGAGGCCTTGTTTTATTCGAGACAAGTTGTACTTTAAGGGGGAATAGTTTAAGTACACTTATAAATAATTGCAGTATTTTTTTTTTATTTTTGTAAAAAAAAAAAATTTTTTTTTTTTTTTTTTACACCATTCACATTTCACACTTAATAACTTGTTAGATTAATTCTACAGGTTATTACGGTCATGTGGATACCAAATATGTATAGGTTTTTTTGTGCGTGTAATTTATGTACAATTATTTTTTATTACATATTTATTTTTATTTTATTATTTATTTTTGTATTCTTTTTTTTACACTTTTTATGGGTTTTTTTTTGTACTTTTTTTTTTTTGCTCCCATGAAGGGCGAACTGTTTGACATTTCAAAAAAATTTTTTTTACACTTAGTAATTTATTAGCATATTCATATATGCTAATACATTCTAATCTGTGTCAGTCTGACACAGGCAGTGATTAGGACAGCACACAGTGACTAGGACAGATAGTGTTCCCTGAGCACTATCGGGTGACCAGGTGGTCCGATCACCCGACAGAGCAGGGGAACCCTTTGATTGCGCTGCGGTAACGCACCGCCGCAATCAAAGGGTTAAAGCATCGGGTTGCGGAGGTTTCCTCCGCTCCCCGATGCCTGCAGGAGATGCTCTGGGATCGGGGCTGTGTAGTACAGCACCGATCCCAGCGCAATTGCGGCACCGGGCGCTGCAAACCCCGAGGTCTGCAGCGACGTCAAAAGACGTCGCTGCAGACGAACGACCCGCACTGGCTGCCGTCAAAAGACGGTGCGCGGTCGTTAAGGGGTTAAACATAGAGCATGCTTGGATGCAAATGGCAGACACCTCTAACATATGTTGAGGCACCATTGTAATTGTTATAATTTAAGGTATGTGCAGCTTAAATTTTACTGCAAACTTCTAAATAGTTTATTCAAGTTTTTTCATATACCACAGTGAGTGGAACACCCGGCTGCCCATAGTGGTTGTAACATGGGATCTAAGTGAAGCTGCAGTCTACCTGCAAATTGTTCATGATGGTGTTGTCTAGGTATTGGCTCATAAGCAGTGTTGAACTGGGATGCCTAGGCCCACTGGTGCAATTCATTCTGAGGGCCCACCCTACAGCTACAGTACATGACTGTATATGCTTCTTATTCACTGCTG
Organism: Phyllomedusa bahiana; assembly: GCA_025379985.1. Taxonomy (NCBI): domain Eukaryota; kingdom Metazoa; phylum Chordata; class Amphibia; order Anura; family Hylidae; genus Phyllomedusa; species Phyllomedusa bahiana. Next base: position 51,777 of record JAODAL010004303.1, read on the forward strand.
CTTGCTTTTTGCCTCTCTTTCTTTGCATTTCTGCCTCTCTTGAGTCTTATAGCAACTTTAGGTCTGCCATGTTCAGGGGCTCAATGGGGTATGTCTCTGGTCCCCTGTGGGCCAGTCCATGCCTGTTTATAACTATAAACATATACATATGACAGGACTTTCAACCAATACTATGACAAACATAAATGGTTTAAGGCTATGTTCACACGACTAATTGCAGGGCGTACAGTACGCCCTGCAATTACACCAGGTGTTCGGGAGCTCGCCGGCCCCATAGACTGTGATTACTCGCGGTGCGTTAGCGCTGTGAATAAATGACATGTCAATTATCTCTCCGCTCGTACAATACGATCGTATTGTATACGCGGGGAGAGGAGACATAATCCATAAATCTCAAGGAGAACTGTGGATTATCGTAATGGTTGGGGCGCATTTCACTCATATTAGAGCGCAGTACTCTCTCAATACGTGGCGAAATGCGTCCAACAAAATAAGCCGTGTGAACATAGCCTAACTGTAAAGTGTTGAGCAATATTTTGGATAACTATAAAGAAATAAAGTTATTAGTATTAGAACCATGCACAAAGACTGTTACACTGTTATACACCAATAATCCTGCTGTGTCAGCTACATCATTTCATGGAAACTGAGCAGGGTTTGTCAATAGTATTCATTGACCTGTACAAAGAGATTTGTTCAGTGGAAGAGCTAGCAGATGTTGTATGCAGCATGTACAATAATAATCTGAAAAACATTAACATTATTAGCTTGGCCCTACTACTGTTCAATGAGTTCATGAGGACTCCTTATGACCTGAGATTGGGGCAGAGTTGAAGATAAGTTTCATTCAGCCAGGGAATATATTTCTTCCTGTATCTAATTATTATGTATATTTATAACACGATTTTTTATACAATCATTATGACTTTTATATTTTGATTCACTGAGAAACACTCATTTTGGAGTCTTAAAAGTTGCAACCGTTTTTGAGTATGTTTGGGGCGCTTGGGCCCAGTAGCGACTGCTACCTCTGCACCCCCTACAGCTACGTCTCTACTTTAGAGCTCTTTAGCCTTGTGCACTACAGTTTATATATCTCCAGCACTCAATTCCTTCTAACAAGCTTAGCTAGAAATAGCAGTGCTGATATGCCAATAACTGCTATAGAACCACCCACAACCTAACCAGGAACTGTAAGGCCGTGTTCACACGGCTTATTCCCGACGGATTTGTGCGCCGTATTGAGCGCACAAATCCGCCGTGAATAAGGGGCGGGACGGGGGCGGGGGCCGGAGCGCGGCGGGGGCGCCGCTCCCGGCCCCAAAGACAAATGCATTGTTTATGGCGCGTCCGCGCGGTAAATAATGTGCATGTCACTTTCTCCCCCCGCGGCGGATTCGCCGAGCGGTGAGGAGCGACGGAATCCACTGTTCTCTATGAGAGCAGTGGATTACCGTAATTACTCCGACGGATTGGCGCCTTACTGCAGCACAAATCCGGCGCGGAGTACGGCGCCAATCCGCGGCAGAATAAGCCGTGTGAACGGGGCCTAAGGCTATGTTCACACGGGGTAGTTTCGGCGTGCATTTCGCATTGTATTTGTGCTCTAATACGAGCGAGATGCGTGCCGAAATTACTATAATCCACAGTTCTCATAGAGAACTATGGATTACGCCTCCTCTCCTCGGGTGTACATTACGATCGTATCGTACGCCCGCGGAGATAAGAGACATATCATTTATAATGTATAATGTAATGACAGTCTATGGGGCTGGTGGGCTGCCGGTCCCCCTGCGTCGCGGGAGTACGAGCCGATCAGCCCGACTCCTAAACAACCGCCGTAATTGCGGGGCGTACTGTACACCCCGCAATTACGCCGTGTGAACATAGCCTAAGTCTGAATCTGCCTGTGGCTCTGTAAAAAAGCATGGTGAGACAATCCCTATAAGACAGCCCTGGGCAAGACCAGTTCTAGTTCTCCCATAAACTATCCCTTATGCTACATTAACTTTACCACTTGCATAGTGTATCTCATCATTATCCCACAGATTTTATGGCGTTGTAACATGAAAAATGATCACATATGTAGGTTTAATAAGAGAATATGTATTTTAGATAGATAGGTGTTCCTAGTGCATATCTCTGAATTCATCAGTAACATTCATACTTGAAATCATTACTGACTAGGTAAATACATTTCGGAGCTTGTGTTATCTGCATCATTCCCTATTCATTGTTCCATTATTTGCCATCTGTGCGCTTCAGACTCACCTTACTAAACCTCAGCATTGTGGTATCTTCAGCCTTATCTTTCCACCATCCACTTTTACAGGTTAATCATGTTTACTGTCAGGAAGTCTCACACAAATGGAAAGCCACATCCTGCTTGTTGTTTTCCATTTGAGCAGAAGATTGCTGTGTACACAAGTAAATCCACAACATATTCAGGGCTAAAAAGTGGAAATAGGACACTATGTCAGAGGATACCTTATCATTCATGGTCAATGTGTGGGAAATGAAACAGATTTTATCTTCTTGATTGCATCCATGTTTTTTTTAGTTTTGTGTTTTTTCTTTCATAGCAATAGCAGAAATCCTTTGCAATTAAGTGAAATATGGCAAAATTTATCACATCACAGTTTGTATGTTTTCCCATGATTGCATGGGTTTCCTCAGTTTTCTCCCATACTCCAAAAAAATGTACATGAAGGTTCATTTTGAATTTAGATTAAGAGCTCCAATGTAAGTTATATCGATCTCTGTACGGTGTTGTGGAATACGTTGGTGCTATAGAAAAAAAATAAAGTAATACATCATGTCATACACAGTAATTCTTGGGGAACGTAACAAGCGTTATTATAGCTATAGTAGCAGTGGGGCCCAGAGGTTGAGGAGGCCTAGAGGTGCAAGAAAATTGTACTTTTTTATAGGAAATAACAGGTCAGTGGCTCATTACCCAGCATTACTCGGTGGGTTCTGTGATATAGTATCTCAAAAAAGTAAGTACACCCCTCACGTTTTTGTAAATATTGTATTATATCTTTTCATGCAACAACACTGAAGATATGATACTGATACAATGTAGAGCAGTCAGTGTACAGCTTGTATAACAGTGTAAATTTGGTGTTCCCTCAAAATAACTCAGCACACAGCTATCAATGTCTAAACTGCAAAAGTGAGTCCACTTCTAAGTGAAAATGGGCAATTTCTACCCAATTTACCAATTTTCCTCCATGGTGTTATGTGACTTGTTAGTGTTACAAGGTCTCAGGTATGAATGGGGAGATGGTGTGTTAAATTTGGTAAACATGGCACCTCGTGGAAGAGAACTGTCTGAGGATCTGAAAAAAGAATTGTTGCTCTACATAAAGATGGCCTAGGCTCTAAGAAAATTGCCAGAACCCTGAAACTGAGCTGCAGCACGGTGGCCGAGACCAGGTCCGGACCGGCCATAGGGCAAACCGGGCATTTGCCCGGCGGGCCGCTGGGGTCCGGGCCGCAGGGCCGGCTCGGATCACACGCCGAGGGGACCAGTGTTCCCCCCGGCGGACCCCGAATCCCGGCGCCAGTCTGTGGCGCGCTACAGGGGCCACAATGGTCGCATCAGCGACCGGACCCCTGTGGTAGGGGACCGACAGGCCCCCATCGCCACATGGCTGAACGGCCGGGTCACGGACCCAGCCATGCAGCCATCACGGTCGCCGCCTGCACCGCACGGTGCAAACAGCAGCCGAGGCTGAACATCTGAGATCTTCTGATCCCGTATGTTCAGCTCCCAGGAGGCCGTGGGGCAGGCGCGCGATGTGATGACGTCATCACGAGCTCGCTCCGCGTCCCACACACTGCTGCCGGCGGCCTCCGGGGAAGAAGATAGAAGAGGAAGCAGAGACCTCAGGTAAGTATAGTTTTTACTTATTTTTAAAAACTACTGCCCTGTCTACCTGTATACCTGCCCTGCCTAGCTATATACAAGCCCTGGCTACATGTATACCTGCCCTGCCTAGTTATATACCAGCCCTGGCTACCTGTATACCTGCCCTGCCTAGCTATATACCAGCCCTGGCTACTTGTATACCTGCCCTGATAGACTATATACCTGCCCTGGCTACCTGTATACCTGCCCTGCCTAGCTATATACCAGCCCTGGCTACTTGTATACCTGCCCTGCCTAGCTATATACCAGCCCTGGCTACCTGTATACCTGCCCTGCCTAGCTATATACCAGCCCTGGCTACTGTATACCTGCCCTGCCTAGCTATATACCAGCCCTGGTTACCTGTATACCTGCCCTGCCTAGCTATTTACCAGCCCTGTCTACCTGTATACCTGCCCTGCCTAGCTATATACCAGTACCTGTATACCTGCCCTGCCTAGCTATATACCAGCCCTGGCTACCTGTATACCTGCCCTGCCTAGCTATATACCAGCCCTGGCTACTTGTATACCTGCCCTGCCTAGCTATATACCAGCCCTGGCTACCTGTATACCTGTCCTGCTATAATTATATACCAGCCCTGGCTACCTGTATACCTGCCCTGCCTAGCGATATACCAGCCCTGGCTACCTGTATACCCGTCCTGCCTAGCGATATACCAGCCCTGGCTACCTGTATACCCGGCCTGCCTAGCGATATACCAGCCCTGGCTACCTGTATGCCTGCCCTGCCTAGCTATATACCAGCCCTGGCTACCTGTATACCTGCCCTGCCTAGCTATATACCAGCCCTGGCTACCTGTATGCCTGCCCTGCCTAGCTATATACCAGCCCTGGCTACCTGTATACCTGCCCTGCCTAGCTATATACCAGCCCTGGCTACCTGTATACCTGCCCTGCCTAGCTATATACCAGCCCTGGCTACCTGTGTACCTGCCCTGCCTAGCTATATACCAGCCCTGTCTACCTGTATACCTGCCCTGTCTACCTGTATACCTGCCATGTCTAGCTATATACCTTCCCTGTCTACCTGTATACCTGCCCTGTCTAGCTATATACCAGCCCTGTCTAGCTGTATACCTGCCCTATCTACCCGTTACTGCCCGTCAGCTATATACTGCCCTGTCTAGCTATATACCTGCCCTGTCTACCTGTATACCTGCCCTGTCTAGCTATAGACTGCCCTGTCAAGCTATATACCTGCCCTGTCTTGCTATATATCTGCCCTGTCTAGCTCTATACCTGCCCTGTCTGCCTATATGCCTGCCCTGTCTACCTATAAGTGGCCCTGTCTATATACTGGCCCTGCCTGGCTACATACTAGCACTGCCTGGCTACATACTGGCCCTGCCTGCTTACATACTGGCCCTGCCTGCCTACATACTGGCCCTGCCTGCCTACATACTGGCCCTGCCTGCCTACATACTGGTCCTGACTGCCTACATACTGGCCCTAGCTGGCTAATTACTGCCCCTGGCCCTAGCTGGCTAATTACTGCCCCTGGCCCTAGCTGGCTAATTACTGGCCCTACCTGGCTAATTACTGGCCCTACATGGCTAATTACTGGCCCTACCTGGCTAGTTACTGGGGGCAGCCCTAGCTACCTGGCTGATTACTGGGGGCAGCCCTAGCTACATGGCTGATTACTGGGGGCAACCCTAGCTACCTGGCTAGTTACTGGGGGCAGCCCTAGCTACCTGGCTAGTTACTGGGGGCAGCCCTAGCTACCTGGCTAGTTACTGGGGGCAGCCCTAGCTACCTGGCTAGTTACTGGGGGCTAATTACAGTGGTAGGCCCTGTCTACCTACCAAATTAATGGAGGAAAGCCCTGTTTACCTACCTAATGGAGGTCTACCTATTTACATGCCACTTATCTGACATTTTTTAATTTCTAATTTTTAGGGTCTAACATAGCTGTTTGAGGAATTGATAGGAAAGTGCTGGAAAAGAGAGGAGTCTCAGATGTATTTGTGGTAAATTCTACAGAGACAAGTAGTGGCCACTAGAAGAGGACACTGCATGCTGTACCAGACAGAGAAAGAAATGGAAGGGAACGATTCATCAGGGATGACGTCATGGAGGTTTTGGCCAGAAGGAGACGAAAAGGAGAAGAGAACAACTCCCATCAGAGATGACGTCTCCTGTGAGTCCCTGCTGTCAGGGGTCATTTTACTTCTGTGTTGAATCAGTGCTGTGTTCATGTGATGGTGACCTGACTACTGGTGATGTGATTGGTGGGGTTGTAGGTTATGTTGGTTCTTGTATAGTGTCAGTGTGGGCTGACTCTGTGCACACCTGACTCTGTGATGAGGGGTTTCTCTGCACTATGGTTTCTTTCTTGCTTGTGTGTAGGCTGCTTTCACACGGAGCGGTTTTGGTGCATTTTTTGTGTAGAAATGTACAGCATTAACTGCTCTGCCTTTCTGCACAAAAACGCACCAAAAACACATCAAAAACACTCCGTGTGAAAGCACCTTTACAGTGTAGTTTATTTTAGAAAGTGGCGAGGTGCGAGAACAAGGGGAATTTTTTAAGCGGATGTTGTATGTGGGCTGGTGGGGGCTTTGTGCCAGGACTGATTTTTATTCCCAGTCCGGCCCTGGCCGAGACCATACAGTGGTTTAACAAGACAGGTTCAACTGAGAACAGGCCTCGCCATGTTCAACCAAAGAAGTTGAGTGCACATCAAAATAGACGTATGAGTGCTGCCAGCATTGCAGCAGAGGTTAAAGGGGTGAGGCTCAGCCTGTACTCAGACTACATGCTCAGACTATACACCACACACTGCATCAACTTGGTCTGCATAGCTGTCTTTCCAGAAGGAAGCCTCTTCTACAGGTAATGCACAAGAAAGCCCGCAAATGGTTTACTGAAGACAAGCAGACTAAGGACATGGATTACTGGAACTATGTCCTTTGGTCAGATGAGACCAAGATAAAATTATTTGGTTCAGATGGGGTAAGACCTGTGAAGCGGCAACCAGGTGAGCAGTACATAGACAAGTGTGTCTTGCCTACAGTCAAGAATGGTGGAGGGAGTGTCATATTTAGGGACTGCATGAGTGCTGCCGGCTGTGGTGAGCTGCAGTTCATTGATGGAACCATGAATGCCAATATGTACTGTGACATACATTATGCCCTGCCTTCGGAAACTGAGCCCCAAGGAGGTATTCCAACACCATACCGACCCTAAATATACCTCCGAGACGACCATTGCCTTGCTAAATAATATTAGGGTAAAAGTGCTGGACTAGTCAAGCATATCTCCAGACCTAAACTCTATTGAGCATCTGTGGGGGATCCTCAAATGGAAGCTGGAGGAGTGCAAGGGGCCACATGTATGAAAACTATCTAGGTATAAAATTCACTTTGTTGCCCATAGCAAACCAATCAGAGCGGCCTTTAATTTTTCCAGTACATAAAATGAAAGGGGCGCTATGGGCAACAAAGTGAATTTTATACCTAGATAGTTTTCATACATGTGGTCCAAGGTCACTAACATCCATCATCTCCATGATGTCATCATGAAGGAGGGGAAGAGGATTCCAGTGACAATCTGTGACGCTCCAGTGAACTCCATATCCAAGATAGTTAAGGCAGTGCTGGAAAATATTGGTGGCCACACAAAATATTGACACTTTGGGCACAATTTGTCCATTTTCACTTAGAGATGTACTCACTTATGTTGCCAGCAGTTTAGACACTAATGTCTGTGTGTTGAGTTGTTTTGAGGGCACACTAAATTTACACTGTTATGCAAGCTGTACACGGACTGCTTTACATTGTATCAAAGTATCATATTTTCAGTGTTATCCCATGAAAAACCAAAATTCTATATTTACAAAAATGTGAGAGGGTGTACTCATTTTTGTGAGATACTGTATATGGCACTATTTTTATATCTTTAATTATTCCTTTTATACTGCCGTTTCAGTTTCCTGTCATTAGGTGGTAGGGCCCATCTTTCTATGACCCTATGAATTCTGCCCAAACTCTTCAATTTGCCTCTTCACAACAATAGTTATCCTAACATAGAAATTTTTTGCATATCATTAGGAGAATGAGGGTCACCTAGATGAGGTAAATAGGTGTTTTCTCATCATGCAGTTTCACAGCTCCACAGCCAGCTTTAGACACATCCTTTTCAGGCTGCAAACAGGTCTATAGTAGTGATTGGCACATCAGTTCTGCAGTTCCTAGATATTCCTGCTACACTAGCATGAGTGCAAGAGATTTATGAATTGTAGTAGACAAGGCTGCAGTGCTCTAAAGAGTGAAAGCTTCTTGTTTAGGGTTAGTAAACAAAGTCAATTGCTAGAGATAAGACTCTGCAGAAGGTAACTCACCATGGATGGACTGATTGACTGAAGGCAGTTGAGAGCAATGAGAGATAAAAGAGAGCAGGAAAAGAGATGGTCATTAACAGAGAAACCTGTGTCAGCTAAAAAGGGATAAAATCTTCTTGACCAAAGCAAAATCAAAAAAGCAAAGTATGTGATAAAAGTCATTATTTATCTTCCCCTACATGTTAAAAGTTAATCATTGTAGTGAGAAAATCCCTTGTAAATAAAGTGTCTTTGTAAGTGTGCTTCTCTCTATTTATTGTTCTAAGAGTTACAAAACTAGCCAGGCTAAAACATTGTATGAAAGGCTGCAATCATAGTACAGCAAATTAATGGCAAAATCACTTTTTAGGGCTTTGTTTATCCTATCTGAACTCAATGTGGAAAATCCACAGACAAAAAAAAACAATAATTAAAAAACATTTGCAATTTTTTTGTCTTTCTGTTTTTTTTGCACCAATGTAATATTTGACCATTTCCTTTTCCAAAGTGGGGAAAAAGACCACTTAAAAACGTCAAAATGCAAATTCTGAAATGTATAGTCCTTTGCTCCACTGACAAGTGCACAGATTTGAACCTTAAAAGGATTGCTCAGGATTAGATGTTAAACAATTGTATCTGGTGTTACAAATGAACCTTGTCGAATGAAATGATTAGATCTGTAATACCAGACAGAGCCCATGGACAGGGGTGGCGCTGTTCATCTGTATATGTTGAGCAGTTGCCTGATCTTTTATCCTTACTGGCAGTATGGAAGGTTGTGGTTTATCATCTTGCTGTGATAAAAGTAAGCTACTCAGGGGAATGTGCTTATGTAAGCAGATATCAATAAAAGCTGAGCTGCATCAGGAACCATAGTCAGGTTGATTTTAGGGTACTACAGATCAATAACTTCCTAGCTGTTAGCTGAATACATTGATCACATATGTGCCTGCCCTGAGTTGGGAGTTGGCAGGTGCCGAGGCTTTTATCTGCCAGTGCACTGCTCCATGTGACTCTTTACTTTCACCCTTGGACTGCTTTGTCAGGCTGTGCATTCTGTTCTTCTGCTGCCCCAGTACACACAATCTATTCCTTGCTCATTTATAGGACCAGTGTGTGCCACCACTATTTTCCCCCACCTATGGCAGCACTCCATCATGTATTTAAAGGGAATGTGTCATCAAAAAATGACTTATTGTTTAACTCACATTTTTATGTTAAACAAATTTTGTAGGAATTTTTGGTTATGCTTTTTTTAATTTTCCAGATCACTTTCAATATTTTTTTAATAATTCTTAAGTCCTGCAGTTTTCCCTTTGGCCACTAAGCCTAATAATCGTCTGACACTTCGTGTTCTGTAGAGGGAGATTCTCAGTTGTCTGCTCATTATCAGTAACGGCAGGGTCAAGCTGAAAGGAGACACCATTGTGTACAGATAACACAGAATCCACCAGTCACAAGAGGAGATGTCACAGCTCCTCCTCTCCTCTCCCTTCACAGTGAAAACTCTCCTATACAAGTCTATGGGACAGAATCTGTCATAAGAATCCTATGTGCATGAAGCTGCTGTAAAGTATCTCTCTGACTGCTGTTAAAGCAGTGCAAGTAAGAATGTCTTCCCCACAATCCTATATAGATGGCCGAATAGAGAAATCTACAATCAGGAAATAAAAAGGACTGAGAGGAAGAGCATATGGATCAGGGGCTTGACTTAATAAGTAAAAAAAAAAAATTGGCGACATATTCCCTTTAAAGGGACACTGCCACAAGCTTATTGACTGTTGTCAGTGTTTGCTATGCATTCCAACATAACAATGTTTTCTGGTTTTGTACCCGGCTATCCATGTGACTACTCTCTTTGCCCGCCTTGACCATTGCTTGAACCTCAATGTGATCATATGCCTCCTGCCCTGATCCTTCACTTTACCAATGATTTGTCTTGCCAGTTTCACTTCTACCACATAACAGATGTCAGTGGTCTCCATGGGAGACTGCGCTGAGAGTAGAAACTTGGGAGTATCCAGCAGTGGAGTCCAAACCCCTTGCAGTGGGAAGGTCAGTTGTTCCTAGGACTCTACCCCTTAATGCAACAATATATCAGTCCCATGAGCAACCCAAGCAATTCACCATCTTTCTTCAGATAGGCCTCATGACTCTGCCCTCAGTGAGAAGAGCTAAACGTTGTAGCAGATAACTATATTTGCATATAAGGCTATAAAATAAATTGAAAACACAAATGTAGAAAAAATATTTATTTTCCTTCATAATATTAAGAGCAAAAAGTGACATCATGTTTCCAACATACAAACTGGGAACTCTCAAATTTATATTTTTCGTTACATTCATTCAGAAATAAGCAAAATATCTGAAAACATTGTGCAATGGGGAATATTTAATTTAAAGTTACAAGATTGTCATGGGTAACACACTCTTCATACATTCAGATACTCACTGGACAGTTTGATTTCTTAAAAACACTGTAAACACTTCTAACACTATACAAACTGTTGTATGAAACCCATACAAATCCATACAAATCTACATTTCTGAGGAAGAGGTAAACCTGAATTACCAAAATAGAGCATTTCTAGTTTACCAACTTTGTGGGAGAAAAAACATAGATCTAGCTTTTGAGTAGTACTTTGTGGTTGGGACCAACTGTTAAATAACCATTGTTTGTGCTCAACAGGGTTTCTCAGACTTTATCATTTTAATTTTTAGAAGTATATTTTATTTGTATTTAAAGGGGTTGTCTACCTCATGAGAAAATGACAGCAGCAGCTCCTGGCCCCCAGTAAAATAAATAAACTTATGCTCACCTCCCTCTGGTCCTCAGTTCCAGCGCTGCATCTCCCTGGTCTTCTGTTGACACACCATCACTTCAGAATGTGGAGAACACTACTGCAGTCGTTTATTGGCTGAATTGGTCACATGCCATTCATTTATATCACTGTTCGGATGTAAAAAGCTCCGGATGGTGATGGAAGTAGAGACAGGTGACCACTGCAGCCAGTCAGCAAAAACATCGGTGAAGCCACTGTTCGAAAGTGATGACGTGTCAACAGAATACCGGGAAGATGTGGCCCTGGGACTGAGGACCAGAGGAAGTTGAGTAGAAGTATTTTATTTTACTGGAACCCAGTCTGCTGTTTTCATTTTCTCATGGGGTAGACAACTCCTTTAAGGGTTTTCAGTCAGTTTTTCAGACGGTTTTCGGATTTGACATAATAGAAAATATGCCCAGTACTCTACACTGCATGGTCTTCTACTAGGCGGATTTTCACACCGCCAACATTCCAAAAAACGTAAAACATGCACAATCTTCTGCCTGGTTTTCGATGACAGGGGGACGGCCGAATCCGCAAAACGCTAACAGAACCATCCCCCAAGCCATCAAAAGACAATAAAATACAATCTGGATTCTTAAACAGAATCCAACTGGCATGTTACAACTGCCGTGTGGCCGTAGCCTAAGCCTATGTTCACCCAGCGCAATTGCAGCGCGTACAGTATGCGCCACAATACACCGAGTGATTTGGGAGTTGCGCTGATCAGCGCGTAATCCCGAAGCATGGGGGGGGGACGGCAGCCCCATTGACATGCATTACTTGTGGCGCGTATTCGCTGCGAGTAATTGACATGTCACTTATCTCCCCGCGTGTACAGTATGATCGTATTGTACGCACGGGGGGACAAGGCGTAATCCATAGTTCTCTATGAGAGCTACGGATTATCGTAATTCATCTCGCCGTGTAATTGGTGCAAATACACGGCGAAATGCACACCAAATTTACGCCGTGTTAACATACCCTAAATGTTCTACGATTTTTTTTTTTTTGTCATTTTGTTTTGCCTCATTAATGAAGAAAGAAGCTTATACACATAAGGCGACATGTATGAACGTTGGCGTTAACAGGCCAGTTCTAAATCGCTTTAAGGCAGTGTAGAATGCGCCAGAATGTATGAACCTGTTCTTCTGTAGTTCATACATACAGGGCAATGTAGTGCCAAAACGACAAGTCTGGCTCAGGCACCACCTTTACCCTGGTCTGGCTGTTCTTCTGCAGGTCATACATACAGGGCAGTGTAGAGCCAATACCACAAGTCTGGCTCAGGCACCACCTTTACCCTGGTCTGGCTGTTCTTCTGCAGGTCATACATACAGGGCAGTGTAGAGCCAATACCACAAGTCTGGCTCAGGCACCACCTTTACCCTGGTCTGGCTGTTCTTCTGCAGGTCATACATACTGGGCAGTCTAGAGCCAATACCACAAGCCTGGCTCAGGCACCACCTTTACCCTGGTCTGGCTGTTCTTCTGCAGGTCATACATACAGGGCAGTGTAGAGCCAATACCACAAGTCTGGTTCAGGCACACCTTTACCCTGGTCTGGCTGTTCTTCTGCAGGTCATACATACAGGGCAGTGTAGAGCCAATACCACAAGTCTGGCTCAGGCACCACCTTTACCCTGGTCTAGCTGTTCTTCTGCAGATTATACATACAAGACAGTGTAGAGCCAATACCAAAAGTCTAGCTCAGGCACCACCTTTACCCTGATCTGACTGTTGTAATTGTTCTGCACCTAGGTTTAATGTCAAAGAATCATAAATGTGTCTACTTCTATGAATGTGGTGCAACACCCCAGAACGCCCAAATCTTTGGCACATTAAAAATTGTCACCTCGGCGCTTATCGCTCCAAAGATTGGGATGCGACTGTTCATACATCTATAGAACAGGGCTACTACAGGGTTTTGATGCCAGAAACCTGGCGCAACCCTGTTCATACATGTCGCCTGTGGTCTTGATTGAAATCTATCATACCGTTTTGTGTATACAACTCCTGTGCTGGGATAAGAATCGCCCTACTTACAAGAAAAAACCACCTTGTGTATTGTCGGACCCTGCAGTCTTGTGTAAAAAAACTCACTTTGCCTTTTCTTCTTGACAACCTACAGCCAGTACATAAAGCAGCCAATGACAAAGACATGATCTTCAATGTCGCAATACACATGGTTTGTAGATAATAAATACCTACGCAGAACTAGGACCACACGCAGAAAATCATATCAAACAATTAACAAAAGACATCTTTACTGACAAAAAGCAAAACAAAAAATAACATGAAAGTGAAGGTAGAGATAAACAGTAAAAGCCTCAAGCTACCCATCCTGGGCACAGAATTAATATAAATCTAAATAAGAACACCAAAATCTTCCCATTAGTAAATACCTAAATGTATGTTAGCAATAAATATCAAAATACAATTCTAAAAAGGACAATGTCATACAAATGGTATGCACAACATATTTTACTAGCGCCCAAAAATTGGACCAAAATGTTAATATCGCACCTTAACTAATGAGAAGAGTAATTAAGAATGGACAGAAATGATGAAAAAATACCGACCAGAGTGATGATGGCGTGCCCAACGCACTTTTGACAGATTGCTTCCTCAGGGGCAACTATTAATAACCCCTTAGTATTTGCCTCTGTATCAACTGTCACTTCTTAATTACTCCCCTCCCTACTTAGTTTAGGATATTAACAATTTGGTCCAATTTTGACGTTATATGGTGTTAATATGTGAATTGATATTAATTCTGTGTCCAATGTGGATTGGATTGAGGCATTTAGGGCGACATGTCCGAAAAGTGGCGTGTCCATGAAAGTTTTCGGCGCATTAAATCAGTGTCAAGTGCGCCTCAAAGTCCGATAGGTTCTAAAATCTGGCGTCAGGAATGCCTTAATGCACCTAAAAAGGCGCATTGTGCCGATAAAGTCGCCTCGCATCAAAAAAGGCGCATTGCGCAACTGGCGGCGCATAGCATATCATTGGTAGTATATGTAATGCACCTATCGTGGCGCATTGCCCGACAGAGGCGCATAACATATGTAATGCGCCTCAATAGGAGCATTGCGCGACGGGGGCACACAGTGCAACATATTTAGGCGCATTACAAAATGTCGTACCCAGCGTATAATCCGCCTAGCTTTTGTGTACCACAGTTCATTTATATATAAAATATGGTGTCAAAAGTGGTTTTAGCGCAATACAGAACAAAAAACTGCCGTTGGCGCGTTGGGTCATGTCGCCCTTACTCTTTATCCCAACTTCTACTTTCACATAAGGCTAAGTCTACACAGCACTGGTTTCTGGGCAGATTTTTGGAGGAGAATTTAGAACCAGCCGAGAATCTGACTGTAACCAGTGCCCCATAGATCGCAATAGAAAAACCGAGCTGTAGTCCACACAGCAAGGATTTTCTATTGTCAGGTTTCTAACTCGCCTGCCTCCACCAGTATATAGAACATGTTCTATCTTCCAGCGGTTTCCCATACACTTCTGTGTACTGGGACAGCTGAAATCGCCGAAAACCGCACTAAAGCCATGTTAAAATGCCATGGGATTTCCGAGGGCATTTTAACCTAAGCCGTGTAGTCGTGGCCTAAGAGCTGTATAGCTTAAACAGTAGGAGATTTTTAAATAAGGCAATTAACAAAATTGCTTCATTTTAAATAAGATGCATCGGAGATAAACAAAATCATAGCCTATAAAGTATACACTGCACATTACAAACAACGTTATCATGTACCACAGTTATTGCTGCACATTTAAGAAACAGAAATGCAGATTGCTCTGTTAGGCTACAATTTTCCAGAGATCTACCTGAGACAAATTAAAGTAGGAACATTGGGCGACATGTATGAACGGGGCTGCGCCAATTTTACTGCGTCAAAAGGCTTTAGTAGCCCCGTTCTATAGATGTATCAACAGTCACACTCCAAACTTTGGCGCAATAAGCAAGGGTGTGACACTTTTTAATGCGCCAAAGATTTGGGGCATTCTGGGGGCATGTCGCACCATATTCTTAGAATTAGACACGTTTATGATTCTTTGACGCCAAACATAGGCATAGAACAGTTAGGGCTTGTCCCCATGGCAGGTTTTTCAGCTGATTCTACAGACGTTTTTTGGTTTTGAAAGCCGTCTGTAAACCGGCTGTCAAACTTTATCACGGACCTTAATGGAAAATCCGTGTAGCAGTCCCCACTGCATGGATTTTCTGCCAGATGGATTCTTAGATGGCTGGCGGTCTGAAAAACATTGAACATGTTCATTCTTCTTCCCGGTTTTCAGGCGGAACATGAACCTGTCAATGCAAAGGGAGAGGGATTTACTCTGCAAACAGCGGAGAAAAGCCGCCCCCCTGCAGCCGGGTATCCGGCCCCAAAACAGAGCAAATACCGGTCAGATTATCCGACCAGTATTTGCTCTGTGCCGTGGGGACGCGCTCTTGGAACAGCCAGACTAAGTTAAAGGTGGTCTGCCTGAGCCAGACTTGTTGTATTGGCACTAGACTGCACCTGTATGTATGACCTACAGAAGAACAGCCAGACCAGGGTAAAGGTGGTGCCTGAGCCAGACTTGTGGTATTGGCTCTACACTGCCCTGCATGTATGACCTGCAGAAGAACGGCCAGACCAGGGTAAAGGTGGTGCCTGAGCCAGACTTGTGGTATTGGCTCTACACTGCCCTGTATGTATGACCTGCAGAGAATAGCCAGACCAGGGTAAAGGTGGTGCCTGAGCCAGACTTGTGGTATTGGCTCTACACTGCCCTGTATGTATGACCTGCAGAAGAACAGCCAGAACAGGGTAAAGGTGGTGCCTGAGCCAGACTTGTGGTATTGGCTCTACACTGCCCTGTATGTATGACCTGCAGAAGAACAGCCAGACCAGGGTAAAGGTGGTGCCTGAGCCAGACTTGTCGTATTAGCACTAGACTGTGCCTGTATGTATGACCTGCAGAAGAACAGCCAGACCAGAGTAACGGTGGTGTCTGAGCCAGACTTGTGGTATTGGCTCTACACTGCACCTGTATGTATGACCTGCAGAAGAACAGCCAGACCAGGGTAAAGGTGGTGCCTGAGCCAGACTTGTGGTATTGGCTCTACACTGCACCTGTATGTATGACCTGCAGAAGAACAGCCAGACCAGGGTAAAGGTGGTGCCTGAGCCAGACTTGTGGTATTGGCTCTACACTGTCCTGTATGTATGACCTGCAGAAGAACAGCCAGACCAGGGTAAAGGTGGTGCCTGAGCCAGACTTGTGGTATTGGCTCTACACTGCCCTGTATGTATGACCTGCAGAAGAACAACCAGACCAGGGAAAAGGTGGTGCCTGAGCCAGACTTGTGGTATTGGCTCTACACTGCCCTGTATGTATGACCTGCAGAAGAACAACCAGACCAGGGTAAAGGGGGGTGCCTGAGCCAGACTTGTGGTATTGGCTCTACACTGCCCTGTATGTATGACCTGCAGAAGAACAGCCAGACCAGGGTAAAGGTGGTCCGCCTGCGCCAGACTTGTGGTATTGCCTCTACACTGCCCTGTATGTATGACCTGCAGAAGAACTGCCAGACCAGGGTAAAGGTGGTCCGCCTGCGCCAGACTTGTGGTATTGGCTCTACACTGCCCTGTATGTATGACTTGCAGAAGAACAGGCTCATACATTCTGACACATTCTGCACGGCCTTATAGCAACTTAGAACTGGTCTATCAGTGCCAACATTCATACATGTCGCCCAGTGTTTCTATTTACTATCAGAGAAGTCACAAATGATCTAGATTCGAAGGCAAGATCATGATAGTTTTGACGAGAGTTTTGTTATGAATAAAATTTAGTGCAACTGAAACATGGGTGGTCCGGGAAGAGTGAATATAACATGGGCACTAAAGTGCAACCATATGGCAGCCAAAGGCCTAGTTCTCATGGCAGATCCATAATAAAACCGTACCAAAACGACATGTGAACACAGCTTTATACATTCTATTCAATATATGTGATACACTGTATTTATATGTTCTGCTTTATTTCATGTTCGACTGCAACTACAATCAGTACTTGGTTCTAAATATAAAGATCTCATTTTTGGTCCAACTAAGGCAAACAAACAAAGCAGAAAACAAGGGGCGACATGTCAGGATTGGGCTTCACCATTTTTTGGGTGTATTTAGCACAAAAAAACTGCTGTAGCCCTATTCTATGCAAATATGAACTGTTGTACATCAAAACTAAGTGCATTTTGCGCAAGGCACAACACATTTGAATGCGCCTAATATATGCTAGCTATGCATCTAAGATATGCTATGCGCCCAAGTTATGCACCTCCATATGCTATGCAAGGTATTCCACACTCCAGATTTTTGACAGGTTCGTACATTCAGGCGCATTATACACTCAGTTAATGTGCCTTAAAACTGGCGTGGCGGCGCCTCTTTTCAGACATGTCGCCCACGGTGTGTCATGAAAGGTGTTTGGACACGTATAAAAACTATTAAATCCTACAAAAATGTTATAAACCTATAAAGGTTGTGCCTTTGATTTGTCCATGAATCATATGGAATGAAATAATACTAAACCTTTCCTGAGGAGATACCTTCTGAAATACAAATCTATGAGATTTTAGACCAGGAAAATATTTAACATGAAAAATAATTAAAAACACTAAAAACAGCTGCTATGAGCACATCTTTATAATACAATAACTAAAGACTATAAAAAACCTATATAAATTTGCAGGAGTCTTTCATACAGTTGAAGCTACTTTATAAGAGTAAATCTTTGAAGATGGTTTAGTTTTTTCAGTTTTACAGTTCTTCCAAAATGGCAGTGCTACCACTAACAAGCCCATTGCTCCCACGATGACGCACACTCCACAGAAAAAGAAGGCTATGTCGTAGGATTGTGTCCAGTCAAAAAACCAACCTAAAAAAGAGCAGGCACATGTTAATAACCTGAACTTGAATAATGGCAATTATTGTACATATCAGAAAATATCAACCCAGGTACAAATGCCGCTTCTGAACCCCTGATATCTACACAACTGGTTAGGGGTAATAATTGCATCTTTGTAGTGACTTCATAAAAATTCATGAGGCATTGTATATTTCTAAAGACAAGTCAACTACTAAGCCATAATTATTACTTTTTTCCAAACCCAGCTTGCAAGAGGTTACCAGAGATGTGTTTAATGGGGATCTGTCACAATGAAAATGCAGTGGAGTGCGGACAGCATGTTATGAAGACTCAGGAGCTGAGAAGATTAATATATCATATATAATGATTTAGTGTAACTTGGAATTTTTTTATTTAAACCTCTGTTCATTCAAGACTTGGAAGTCCAGTGGGCAATCCTACCCAAAAACAGACAGCCTTCCCTATATGAGGGTGCATACAGCTGTCAGTCACTGATTAGGACCGCTACTTGGAAATCAAGTCCAGAATGAGTAGAGGTTTAAATCAATAATTTACAAGTTCTACTGAATCATTTTCCAGGAAATAACTACGTAAGGCTAAGCTCATTTTTCACTTGGAGCGCAATTTCAATGTGAGAGGTTCCCTTTAAATTAATAAGATGTCTGAAAGCTTGAGCTCAACAGGTTTCAAAAGATTCAACAGTTCACTAATAGTTATTAAAACATAACTCAGGAGAGGACTGATAGTTGTGGATTGCCAAAGACCTACAGCATTAAGACAGCCTACAGCCAATATGCACCTTATATTTTTACAAGGTTGGAGCTACAGTTTCATTCTGCAGAGCCCAGATTACTTTCTTTCTTCTCCAAAAAATGACTTTCATTGGTAGTTTTATACACGGGCTTACTGCATAAAGATGTATACATCTCTCATTGAGTTCAATGGATGCTGTCTACAACTATATGTAGTAAGCTCCCCCTTGTGGTGACTGTAGGTAGCTAAATTTTTGTCATGTAACTCTGTAGACCAATTCAGCATATTGATGTTCCTAAACTGCATGCAACAGTGTAGCCACGCCACGGTCTGGTCCCGGGGCCACAACTGTGCCCGCTTCTCCTCTCTCTTACTGCGTCATGCTGCTGTCTGGGGGTTGGTCCATTCTCCTGCCCACTCCATTACTCACTTGTCCCCGTTCCATGCGCAGCCTGCCCTTCCTCTTCGCCAGCATCTTCTTCCTCCAGCTGCTGTTACTTCTGCCGCGTCTCCTGTTCTGGCCACTAGGGCGTGCGTGCCAAGACAACTTTCTCCGGCCAATCATCTCTGTCCATGGGGCTTTAAGGGACACCTCTCACTGCTATCCTCACCCAGTTGTTGGTATCATTCCTTGTGTCCTACCACTCCTGCACGTTTTCTTGGTTTGCCTTTCTGTTGCCGTATTCTCCTGTTACGTCCCAGACTCTTCCTTGCCTGCCCTGACCTGCTGCTCGTGCCCTGACTACGTTTTCGCCTCACCCTCCTGTACTATGCTAATCGGCTCGTCAGCTGTCACAGTGAAGACCTATGCAGGGGTAGCAACCTGGAGGTTTACCGCGGCAAAGACCAACTGGCTCTGGTGAATACCGAGGACCCCTTAAACTCCGCTGCCCAGCGTATGTTACACCAAACCCCAAGGGTGACCAAGTTAATCCACCTCCAGTCTACGGTACCAGATCTTAAGAAACAGATTACATTATGTCCTCAGAGTTATGCATAGAGTTTGCTGCAGATTTCATCTTTGCTTTGCAAACAAAGAAATACATGTTGGAAATCTGCTGTATTTTCACAGAGTAGCATGTTGTCAGTCCACAGCAAGCTCTAAATTCTGCCGGGATTTTACTGCTGTGCCTGGATGGGATGTTGAAGACCCTTATCTTAAGTGCTATTGAATCTATGGTGTACAATACAAAATAGCACATACACCCCCACAAAACGACAGGTGTGTTTACTTGGCATTAGGCTGGCGGCCAGCAGGATCCAGAAAGTGTTATGTATCAGGAAGTACACAAAGTCCTAACTAAGTCAGTTATAACAATCTTCCCTTAAGGCTATGTTCACACGGCTTAATTGCGGGACGTAATTACGCCCCGCAATTACGCCGTGTGGAGGGGGGCGGGGCGGGAGCGGGGGAGTAAGCAGGGGGCCGGCACTTCGCCGGCCCATAGACTATCACTGCTAGCGGCGCGTATACGCCGCTAGAAAGTGACATGTCAATTATCTCCCCGCCCGGCGGATTCGCCGAGCAGGGAGAGGAGACGTAATCCATAGTTCTCTATGAGAACTGTGAATTACCGTAATGAATGGGCCGTTTTCGGCCCGTAATTGGCGCACTTCGGTGCATAATTACGGACCGAAATACGGCCCATTTTAAGCCGTGTGAACATGGCCTAAGGTTTGAAGTCAGTTTAATAAGCAGAGCAGGTAAAATACTTTAGGGTGCTTTCACATGGTGCGGTTTTTGATGCATTTTTTGGATGCGTTTTTTGTGCAACAATGTATAGCATTAATTATTGTGCCTTTCTGCACAAAAAACGCATCCAAAAAATGCATCAAAAACCGCACCATGTGAAAGCACCCTAAGTACCAGAATACAACAGCCATTTGGGCAGACAATACATAATAACATCATTTTATCCTATTGTGAGGCATAGTGCATCGAAATACATAAAACAATTTCTCTTGATCTCGTAGCTTACCAACAATGGGTGGTCCGAGGCAGTTCCCAACACCAGCAAAGAACATCAGAATTCCATAGGCATGAGTTAGTTTATCTATTCCAACAGTGTTTGTCGTGACATAAGGAAATATTGACCAGTTGCCGGTAAAAAATCCTATTGTTCCGGCAATAATGGCCAGGGTGGCATATGTCTTGGCAAAAGGGACTGCAAATATTGCCAAACCTGTAGCTATTAACGTGAATACATAAAGATACAATGTATTAATCCACT
The DNA here is from genome assembly GCA_025379985.1 of Phyllomedusa bahiana. NCBI lineage: Eukaryota > Metazoa > Chordata > Amphibia > Anura > Hylidae > Phyllomedusa > Phyllomedusa bahiana. Next base: position 72,779 of record JAODAL010004303.1, read on the forward strand.
TAAAATCGGCAAGTATTCCTAAAACAAGCTTCCCAACAGCCATCATGATACCAACAATGAAGACTAAGGGCACTGGCATGTCTTCTCTACTAATATCGGCACTTTTGGCTACATCTTCTATGAGAAAGCCTGTGGGAAATCCTCCAATGTCAAATAACAAAATGTTAATGAAAAGAGCAGCAAATACTTTGTTTTTCAACAGGTTTATGGTCTCTTCCCAGTAGTCTAGGTAAGTACGGCACTTGCTTTTAACAAGCTGTTTGCAGCTTTGTTTCTCTTTCGCGTTGTTGATACAATTGTCCCTTACTAGGTCACATTGCGCCACAGTTACACTTCTACGCTGGGTAGGATTTTCCAGAGTACAGCAATTCCCATGTCCTGTTTGTGTTTTCTCCTTTTCCAGCATTGCTATATTTTCTTCTTTCTTCTGGTCTTTTTCATGGTATATGAGGTATGCATCTGGGAGATTCTCCAGACAAGGCTTTTCCACTTCAGCTTCAGGTAGCTGAAGTAGGGGCCTCATTAGGATGCCACATGCTAATATATTTAGTGCCAGTGCTCCAATAATTAGTAAACAGCCATCTATGCCATAGATCGAAATCAGCTCCTTCTGTAGACTCGCATATATAAAAGTGCCAACGCTGGAACCTGAAAAAGATGCATACATCTAATATCATTAACTATGTATCTACAGTAAATATTCAGATTAATATGGTCTATGTTCTACACTAGACTCAAGGCTGCCATAATAATGTGGGTTGTGCCCAATACAGCTGAAGCATCTGGGCACCTACCCATTACTAGTTCCTATTATGCACCATCTCAGTGGGCCCCTTTCTTAAATTTGGAGTAATGCCAATACTGCCCTGATGGCGCCCCTAAATAGAACAGTGGACATGCCGCGCAATTGATGTTTTATTAACTACCCAATGAAATGAAAATGAGGACACTAGTTTGCTATGACAGATATTCCACAATATTCCCATCCAAACCTGCCTTAATCCGGACCTCATGGCTGCTTACAAAGCAACAATAAGCATCCTCTACATGCAGCTTTGATCCAAATTTAGGAGATTTACTATATTGAGCTTGTCCAGCCCCTTTTGACTGCTGTACCCAATCACTGGCTGCAATAGTTACATGTCTATGACGAGAGGAACCAGAAAGTAGTCACTGGTTGGGGATCTAGGATGCTTCAAGATGTCTGTGGTGGGTGATCAGTAAGGTGAATATATTTTTCATAATTCGATTACCAGAAACTTCTAGAAAGTGTACCATTTCTGTATATAGTGTAGGTAGAAGGGGTAAGGGAATAGATTGGGAAATTGAATATACTTCTATAATTTTCTTTTGTAAATGGGAACAGGAAGTTACAACCGTGTACAGCTTTTTGGAGTTATGTATATATATATATGTTTAATTTATATATATATATATATATATATATATATATATATATATATATATATATATGTGTGTGTGTCCTTTCTGTGGTAACAAAGCCTGCATGATATCCTTACTGCAATCTATGACAATGCAATTACAGTTTTGCAGAAAATAGGGCCATCGATAACAAGAAAAGTAGTTCTCCCCCCACTTCCCCCACTTGCTTTTTCTTTACGTTTTCCTAATAATTGTAATTAATCTAATGCAGCCATAGCGTACCAAGATAATATAAAGCCCACATAGATCCACCATAAAATATCCAAATAATATGCAGTTATCAAATAATGCCAAATAATAGTATCCAGCAAAAGAAGACCATAGACCACTAAATCATACAGGATTCCTTTCTCTAGGGAATCCAAAGTAAATAGTGTTCCTATATAATTGCCCAGTCTGCCACCTCCTAAAATCAGTCCCTGGGAGAAAACAGATATACCGTCACCAGTCACATCACGCTGGCTGCCGCCGTGTGTGCTCTTCTCCCACTGCTGTCAACCATCCTCTAGGGAGTGCCCTTAAAGGGAACCTGTGCCCCCCTTGCTGAAGGGAGCACAAGCTAGTGACAGACCTGCTGTTTCCAGCGCTGTGTCCTTTATTCTGTAAGATGCAGGAGTTTCAGAGCATTTACCCCTCAAATCTTATTCATGAGTAGGTGTTACCCCACCCACCAAAAGCTAGCCCCGCCCACCTGGCAGTTATTCACATGTTTCTACCTATTCAAAGTAGTATTTTTATCAGTTGAGGTGGGCGGGGCTAGCCTCAGATGGGCGGAGTTTGAAAAAAACTGACTCTTTGAAATACTCTTTTGGCTGAAAACTGCAGATTTGAGCATTAAATACATATAAACTCCAGCATCTTACAGAATAAGGGACACAGCGCTGGAAACAGCATGTCTGTCACTAGCTTGTGCTGCCCTCAGCAAGGGGGGCAACAATTATGTGACAGGTTCTCTTTAATCTCAGGAACAACGTGTTCCATCTAGCTTTCCTACCTATCCCCTGCTGCCTGTGGTTATTTAAAGGGTACTTCCCTGTCCGCTCACTGCCAGATTTCTGTTGTGCTTCACAGCTTCACATTGTCCAGATTGTTGTTTCCTATGTTGTTCTCCGGTTCTGCCCTTTTAACTTATTTCAGACCATTACGTTTGTCTGCCGCCTACCATGACCTTTTGCCTGTAAGTCAACAGTGCAAAAACTACACTTGCCCTGACCTCCTGCTTCTGGCCGGCCCACATCTCTGCCTAATGTTCCTATACAACACCTGCACGTCAGCTGTCAGTGTGAGTGACCATGTCAGGGGGTAGCGACCTAGAAGCTCCCAGCAGTGAAGTTCAGACCCCTTGTGTATGGGGTAAAAGGGTGAAGGCCCAGAGACTCCTTAGACTCCACTCCTCAGCATGGTTCTCTGCGAAAGCTGTGATCCACCACCTGACTTGTGACATATACATATACAATATTTTGAAATACATATAAAGTAAGACAGATTTGAACTACCTGTTGAGACTATTCCAAGAGCAAGTCCTCTCCGTTTTTCAAAGTACTGACAAGTGACAGTCACAGTGGCTGTGTATAGTAGGCCACATCCAAACCCTGATGTTATAAATCATAAAATAATGAGTTAGCATGGTCAAGGGCTATTTACATGCACGATTTAAAAAAAAAAAAAAAAAAACAGGTAATCACAAGAATTTCTTTGACCAAGCAAGACATATGCCTGTTAGCCAAGCAGCCATTCAGAGAACAGTTCTATAACACATCAATAAACGTGCACATTCGGACTGGAGGAACATGCATGATATTTAACTAGGACTAAGATAAGTAAATGCAAGGCTACACTGGTACCGCTCATCTGGCGGGGAAACAAATCAGTAGGGGGGTTCAAATCCAACATTGGATAAGCATTTGAAATTAGCTGTATAGTACAAGATCAGTTTAACACAAATAAAAGGGTATTAGACCTGTCGTATTGAATCAGACATACAAGTATGAATTACTGTACTAAATAAATACCTACTTATTTGTTTCCCCACCAGATGAGCTGGCAAACAATGCAGGATGGATGTTCAGAACACTAGGAGACATCACCGCCTTGTGCTGATGAGTGATCTTAAAGGGGTTTTGCCACGATCTCATTTCATACCTCCTGTATCCAACTCTTCAGTTCTGTGTGCTCAGAAGGGGGCGTGTGTGATTTGTTTGAATTGCATATCATGTGACTCAGCAGGATGACATCACCAGGCCTTTCCTCTCTCTAGTCAAATAAAGATTTGTTTATTTGTAGAACTGTTAGTAGCTACACTGTAGCTCAGAGGTAAAACCTTTGCCTTCAGGCACAAGGGTCATCAGTTCAAATCCCTGTAGGAACTTAACCTGTGGATTTTATTTCTCTTTATCAATGCACAGACCTGATTGAGGTTTCTTTGTTATTTATTTGCACTGTTTGACTATTTACTAAGGAGAACAGAGGACGGGAGTAGAGTGACAGCACCTGGGGTTTGAAAACTCAGTAGCTGCCTGAGAGGAAAGGTGATGTCTGAGCATGAGCGACCAGGACTGAGGAGCTCTCAGCCCTGGTCATATCCCCTGGAGATGAGCTATAAACAATGGATCACTAAAGGAGCAGCTAAAACAAAAACGGTGCAGAATTTTTTATAATGATGAATGGTGAAAATGTTTATTATTTAATTTACAAACTTCCCACGTCAATTTTACTTTGTGACAAAACCCTTTTAAGTCAATAGTTTAATTACAAAAGCTTTTCTTTCAAGGAGAAAAGGGACATCACATTCCCACACAATGATGCTTCACTATTAGCAGACCCCACATTCATATACCACTGTATTAAGTACATCATTTAGCTATAGGATATTTTTCCTGAGCTTGAGGCATAATTCTAAGCTGTATAAAACAACTTACTTACCAACCATAAATCCATATGAGAAATAAAGGAAGTAGACATTGGGTGCAAAGCTGCTGAGAATTAGACCACCAGCTACCAAGAAGCTGCTGAAGATGGTGACCGGGCGAGCACCAAATGAGGACACACTTGCACTACACAGCGGACCTGTGGAAGAAGAGATTATATGTCTTACTTCAGCTTCTAAAACAAGTAATCAAACTTATTGTGTATCATAACCTTAAAGGGGTGTTATCGTTTCATTAAATGGTCTTCAGAATAAGGGGACAGTGAAAACAGCAACTTTGCAATTGGATGTCATTAGCAAGCTGCTTGTTCTCACAGTTGTCCCTTATCTGTGTTTTTTTTACACTGATATCAGTGTGGGTCTAATCCTCCTCCTTGCATTTCACTAGCTGAGAGCTCATTTACATTCTGTACAGCCCGGGTCGATTCACTGGCTGTACAGAATGACTCAGAGTTAGGGGCCGTAGCATTTTTCTGTCTCACACCTAACAGAAACATGACTGCAGCAAGATTGTACAATGAGAAAAATGACAGTTTTGACCCTGTGCCTAACTCTCTGCATACACGCAGATCTGTGCCTTTCTTAGAAAGCTGTAATACATCTCCAGCTGTGGGGAGGAGATCAGTGCTCAGATTAGATTGAATGCAGCCTGTGGTTGTATAGCCATCTTATAAAAAAGGGACTGATTAGAGAGAGACACAGTGATATGTGGACTCAGAGGGGAGGGGGGGGGAGTCTGGGCCCAGCAGTGAAGGGGGTGATTGTCATCCAGCTGGGAGGGGAAGAAACGCCCCTGCATTCACAGAGCTGGGAAGCTAAGAGAAGTGTGACTCAGCCGAAGTAAGGAAGCGATACATCCCCTTTAAATGTAAGTATATCATCATTGGTAAAAGAGCAATCACTTCCTTAGTCATCTGATCAATCAGACATGCTTGTCCTGTCCACCTTCTCCATATGTTTCTACCTATAGTATTCCCCCCAGTAGCATTATTATTATCTCTTTATAGCCCACTTCTTCTTTCTCTACAGTAGTTTTTAAAGTGAACCTGTCAGGTGGTTTATGCTGCCTTATATAATAGCAGGATGTGATAGAGGGAGAGAAGCTGAGCTCTGTGATATATAAGAACAGGATGTGATAGAGGGAGAGAAGCTGAGCTCTGTGATATATAAGAGCAGGATGTGATAGAGGAGAGAAGCTGAGCTCTGTGATATATAAGAGTAGGATGTGATAGAGGAGAGAAGCTGAGCTCTGTGATATATAAGAGCAGGATGTGATAGAGGGAGAGAAGCTGAGCTCTGTGATATATAAGAACAGGATGTGATAGAGGGAGAGAAGCTGAGCTCTGGGAAATATACGAGCTGGATGTAATAGCGGAGAGAAGCTGAGCTCTGTGATATATAAGAGCAGGATATGATAGAGGAGAGAAGCTGAGCTCTGTGATATATAAGAGCAGGGTGTGATTGAGGAGAGAAGCTGAGCTCTGTGTTTTATAAGAGCAGGATGTGATAGAGGAGAGAAGCTGAGCTCTGTGATATATAAGAGAAGGGTGTGAGAGAGGAGGAGAAGCTGAGCTCTTGTGATATATAAGAGCAGGATGTGATTTGAGGGAGAGAAAGCTGAGCTCTGTGATATATAAGAGCAGATGTGATAGAGGGGAGAAGCTGAGCTCTGTAATATATAAGAGCAGGATGTAATAGAGGGAGAAGCTGATGCTCTGTGATATATAAGAGCAGGATGTGATAGAGGGAGAGGAGGCTGAGCTCTGTGATATATAAGAGCAGGATGTGATAGAGGAGGAAGCTGAGCTCTGTGGTATATAAGAACAGGATGTGATAGAAGAGAGAAGCTGAGCTCTGTGATATATAAGAGCAGGATGTGATAGAGGAGAGAAGCTGAGCTCTGTGGTATATAAGAGGCGGATGTGATAGAGGAGAGAAGCTGAGCTCTGTGATATATAAGAGCAGGATGTGATAGAGGAGAGAAGCTGAGCTCTGTGATATATAAGAGCAGGATATGATAGAGGAGAGAAGCTGAGCTCTGTGATATATAAGAGCAGGATGTGATAGAGGGAGAGAAGCTGAGCTATGTGATATATAAGAGCAGGATGTGATAGAGTGCCTGAATCTGCGCTCTTAGATATATAAGAGCAGGATGTGATAGAGGAGAGAAGCTGAGCTCTGTGATATATAAGAGCAGGAGGTGATAAAGGAAGAGAAGCTGAGCTCTGTGATATATAGAGCAGGATGTGATAGAGGAAAGAAGCTGAGCTCTGTGATGTATAAAAGTAGGATGTGATAGAGGAGAGAAGCTGAGCTCTGTGATATATAAGAGCAGGATGTAATAGAGGAGAGAAGCTGATCTCTGTGATATATAAGAGCAGATGTGATAGAGAAGAGAAGCTGAGCTCTGTGATATATAAGAGCAGGATGTGATAGAGGAGTGAAGCTGAGCTCTGTGGTATATAAGAGCAGGATGTGATAGAGGAGAGAAGCTGAACTCTGTGATATATAAGAGCAGGATGTGATAGAGGAGAGAAGCTGAGCTCTGTGATGATATAAAGAGCAGGATGTGATAGAGGAGAGAAGCTGAGCTCTGTGATACATAAGAGCAGGATGTGACAGAGGAGAGAAGCTGAGCTCTGTGATATATAAGAGCAGGATGTGATAGAGGGAGAGAAGCTGAGCTCTGTGATATATAAGAGCAGGATGTGATAGAGGAGAGAAGATGAGCTCTGTGATATATAAGAGCAGAACGTGATAGATGAGAGAAGCTGAGCTCTGTGATATAAGAGCAGATCGTGATAGAGGTGAGAAGCTGAGCTCTGTGGTATATTAGAGCAGGGTGTCATAGAGGAGAGAAGCTGAGCTCTGTGATATATAAGAGCAGGATGTGATAGAGGAGAGAAGCTGAGCTCTGTGATATATAAGAGCAGGATGTGATAGAGGGAGAAAAGCTGAGCTCTGTGATATATAAGAGCAGGATGTGATAGAGAAGAGAAGCTGAGCTCTGTGATATATAAGAGCAGGATGTGATAGAGGAGAGAAGCTGAGCTCTGTGATATATAAGAGCAGGATGTGATAGAGGGAGAGAAGCTGAGCTCTGTAATATATAAGAGCAGGATGTGATAGAGGAGAGAAGCTGAGCTCTGTGATATATAAGAGCAGGATGTGATAGAGGAGAGAAGCTGAGCTCTGTGATATATAAGAGCAGGATGTGATAGAGGAGAGAGCTGAGCTCTGTGATATATAAGAGCAGGATGTGATAGAGGAGAGAAGCTGAGCTCTGTGATATATAAGAGCATGTTTTGATAGAGGGAGAGAAGCTGAGCTCTGTGATATATAAGAGCAGGATGTGATAGAGGGAGAGAAGCTGAGCTCTGTGATATATAAGAGCAGGATGTGATAGAGGAGAGAAGCTGAGCTCTGTGATATATAAGAGCAGGATGTGATAGAGGAGAGAAGCTGAGCTCTGTAATATATAAGAGCAGGATGTGATAGAGGAGAGAAGCTGAGCTCTGTGATATATAAGAGCAGGATGTGATAGAGGAGAGAAGCTGAGCTCTGTGATATATAAGAGCAGGATGTGATAGAGGAGAGAAGCTGAGCTCTGTGATACATAAGAGCAGGATGTGATAGAGGAGAGAAGCTGAGCTCTGTGATACATAAGAGCAGGATGTGATAGAGGAGAGAAGCTGAGCTCTGTGATTTATAAGAGCAGGATGTGATAGAGGAGAGAAGCTGAGCTCTGTGATATATAAGAGCAGGATGTGATAGAGGAGAGAAGCTGAGCTCTGTGATACATAAGAGCAGGAATGTGATAGAGGAGGAGAAGCTGGCTCTGTGTATATATAAGAGCAGGATGTGATAGAGGGAGAGAAGCTGAGCTCTGTGACATATAAGAGCAGGATGTGATAGAGGAGAGAAGCTGAGCTCTGTGATATATAAGAGCAGGATGTGATAGAGGAGAACAGCTGAACTCTGTGATATATAACATCAGGATGTGATAGAGGAGAGAAGCTGAGCTCTGTGATATATAAGAGCAGGATGTGATAGAGGAGAGAAGCTGAGCTCTGTGATATGTAAGAGCAGGATGTTATAGAGGAGAGAAGCTGAGCTCTGTGATATATAAGAGAAGGATGTGATAGAGGAGAGAAGCTGAGCTCTGTGATATATAAGAGCAGGATGTGATAGAGGGAGAGAAGCTGAGCGCTGTGGTATATAAGGCAGGATGTGATAGAGGAGAGAAGCTGAGCTCTGTCATATATAAGGCAGGATGTGATAGAGGGAGAGAAGCTGAGCGCTGTGATATATAAGAGCAGGATATGATAGAGGAGAGAATCTGTGCTCTGTGTTTTATAAGTGCAGGTTGTGATAGAGGAGAGAAGCTGAGCTCTGTGATATAAAGAGCACGATGTGATAGAGGAGAACAGCTGAACTCTGTGATATATAAGAGCAGGATGTGATAGAGGAGAGAAGCTGAGCTCTGTGATATATAAGAGCAGGATGTGATAGAGGAGAGAAGCTGAGCTCTGTCATATATAAGAGCAGGATGTGATAGAGGAGAGAAGCTGAGCTCTGTCATATATAAGAGCAGGATGTTATAGAGGAGAGAAGCTGAGCTCTGTCATATTATAAGAGCAGGATGTGATAGAGGAGAGAAGCTGATCATAGTACTATCCTGTGATGAGTCAATTCTCTTTCTTTATACTTGTAGTCAATGTTTTTGTCAGTCCAGACAACATTTCCAAGGCAGCAACTGGTTTTAAAGCTACTTAAAGTAGTTAAACACTTCATGAATTTCCTGAGAGCTGTTTCCTGGTAATGTTTGTCAGCAGAATTAATGTTTGCAAGAGGTCAAAAACTGTGAGATAACAAATCACCCCTGGAATAAATGTGTTAGTCTCACTCTAACCTAATGATGATAAAAGCAATTTGTGCAACCTTTAGCATAAGGTGACCAGATGGCTTCAGGTTAATTGATGTTCTCCTTGTTGATTCTTCACTCAAGTATATGTCAGTATGTGTCACAGCATGACCAGCCCATCTGCGTACATCTGTATGTTTGCTTGCCGAGGGATTGGGAAAGGGTAAATTAATGTAAAAATGATCTATAGTCATATTGCTGATATATGTATGGCCCCATTCACAATATGTTTATGACCTCCATTTGTGGTATGCATCTGGATACCTTGTACATTTTTTCCAGATGGATTCTGTGGGGGGACTGTAACGTAGTTCAATGCGGACTATTTTTGCCTTATGGATTTCTATGACCCCGCTACAGTATTCACCAAGACAGTGTCGGACTGGGATACCTAGGACCCACAGGTGGAGTTGACTCTAGGGGCCTACAAGGTGAGCTGTTTCTGGGTCCACCAGTGGACTTTATTTTAGGGGCCCACCCTAAAGCTACTGTCAATGACTGTACATGCCTCCTATACTTTGCCTCTTGCTTTTTACATATATCTCTCTACTTTTTTGCCCTTCTGAGGATGTATTTGCAGTTAAAAAACAACTCCAGGTCCACCATGCTCAGGGGCCCACCGGTGATTGCCCTACTCCCCTGTGGGCCAGTCTGAGCCTGCACCCAGATGAATTTTTCAAGGTATGTCTACAGATATCAGGAATGTAGGCCATAAACGTGATGTGAATGGATCCTAAAAAGATCTAAAAGATCCTAAAAAGGTGGAATTTGTTCTATTTGATCAACATTGATTTCCAGAACCAAAGCTTAGTCAACAGCTCTCTATAGAGTGTTTGCTTCCAATTATTGATAACTCCCTTCTTTAACTTCCCCCAGGGAAAATAAATGCACATGTAAGCTTTGTACTTCTTTGTGCGATCAGTTCCTGGTCTTCCCTGAAAAAGATAAAACATCTAATGCTAATGGATAGGGGCTAGTTTTTCTACTGTCCAAAGACAGAGAAAGATTCCAGCTTCAATCCAGGTGTTTTCAGTTTAAATGTTCCAAGGCTTTATTAAGTTTCCATAAAATCTTTAGGACATATCATACAAAAGTAGCAAGCACATTTACGCGTTTCGGGGTTAGACCCTTAATCATAGCGCTATGTTGCTATGAAACGCGTAAGCGTGCTTGCTGCTTTTGTATATGTCCTAAAGATTTTATGGAAACTTAATAAAGCCTTGGAACTTTTTAACCAAAAACACCTGGATTGAAGCTGAAATCTTTTTGTGGGCTACTATTTCTAGTGCACACACAAAATTTTGTCCTCTTGTAAACTTAACTTAACTTTAATAATTTGAGCAATGAAATAGCATGTGGGGATTTACTATAAAGATTTCCATAAGCTTGAAACAATGCCTTCTGTAATTCAGCTTTATTATGATGCTCAGTGCGGAGTTTAACTATAACTTTTCACTGGTGTGTACAATAGTGTGCTTGTACAGAGATATAAAAACTTACATACAGATAATTTCATTGTCTAATTGACTGGTGCAGTAAAAACCAGTACATTTTAATAGCTTGATTTGGTGTCATTGGCAATTATCTAATAAGTACTGGCACCTTTTTGAATCTTTCCTGATGGCAGATGGAGGATTCAATATGTTGAATCCTTTATTCTTGCAAAGAGATAGATCCCTGGCAGAGCTGTGTGGCAGCGGTTTATTCCGTTTTCCCCATCAGAAAGACATGAAGCTCAAATGAATGCACATGGTGGACCTGGAAGTTATGAATATAACCGCTATCTTACATCCATAACAGGCTCTACAATTTACTCAGACCATTGAGTGTTTTTAATATCCACCGGTCTTTTGAAATTGGAATCATGCCAGAAGATTAATGTCACGGATGACCCTCATCCCAGGTCGCAGGCGAACCCGTGCCCTGCTGCCGAGCGGCGCCGCGACCTGCATGTCGGGTCGCGGGCGCGCTCATTCCCCTGCCTGTCCCCCTGTACACTTACAAGGCCGCGTTCCTACTGCAGCCCCTTTCCCGCGGCGCGCGGTCCCGATCACTAGGGCGCACGCGTGCCGGCATTGTTAAATTTAAAGGGCCCGGGGCTTTGGGAATTCCTAATTTCCGGTCGCTGCCCCTATTTAAGGGGCCTCTTCCCGGGTTAAACCCCCATATCTTTAGTGCCTTTCCCCCTACTGAGAAACGTTCTTTGATCTCTACTATTAAAGGGGTACCGTACCCTTTTTGTCCCCTCCCCGACCCCAACCTTTGCCGCCTTCCGACCCTTTTTCCTGTCCCCGACTACGGGGCCTGCCCGGCGATTCTGTACCACGTTCACCCCCCGGCTGCTGCCGCAAGCAAGTCACGGCAGGGGGGGGGCCCAACCGGTTTGCTCCCCCCCCAGCAAGGGCCAAACCCGCTTTGCGGCGGGCTCTGGGGGAAAAAAACCCGGGCCCCCACTTTCCCAAACCGCTCCCTGGCCCCGGGGTTACACCTTCCCCTTTCCGTTGGTTTCCAGTGAAGTGATTACATATCTAATTTCACACTTGCTGTCATTTTTATTTGTGTTTAAGTTATTGTCTATGTAAAAGAATTTAAATCTAAATTTTCAAATAATAAAAAAAAGGTTTTGGTTTTTAAGACCCCTTAAAAAAATTTTTTGTATCTGTTATAGAATTTCAACCCAAACAACTTACTTCCCCCGTTTGTACCATTTAAAGTGTACAATATAATTTGAATTTTTGGGGTAGATTTGGTTTACCAGGATTTCCAATCCATCCTTTAGAAATGTTCTATTATTTTGCAATCTACACGTAAAGGGAATATTGGAAAACACTTTTTTGACAAAAGGGCATCTTCATTTGTGGGCCCCTGGGGCATTAAGGTTTAAAAAGAAAGGGTTTTCCCTTTTAAACCTATTTTTATATTATTTTAGATCTAAAATTAATAACGTATTGTTAAAATGGTATTTTCATCACACTATATCCGGGTTGCAACCGGCTGTAGCTCTGCATGCTTGGCTCTCTGTTCTCTTCTTTGTGAGGTATGAAGACACCCGAGTGTGCATGGCAGTAATCATAACTCCCATAAAAAGGTTGCATGCTTGCCAACTTTTGACAATTGACCTCCCGAGAGACTCATTGCCAAAAGACAGAATTTTTTTTTACAAGCTGCGCCCCTTTTCAAAAGAATACCCCCCCTACCCCTTTACATGGGATAAATTTATAAAATCCAAAATAGGAAAAAATTTTTGCCCTTTTATGTCACAAAAATTCAAGACTTTTTTGGGAAATTTTTTTTTTTTTTGCTTTATTTGGGGGGCTATGCTTTTTGTTTTTGGGTTTAAAAGAAATGTTTTTTTAAAATTTTAAAGGAAAAAATAATTTTTTAAAGATTTGAAACATTATGACGCTAATACAATTATGTGTAATTTGTTTTCTCCCTTTTTGGGAAAATGAAATGTGTTTTTTAAATTTAGGAATTGGGGGTTTTTTTTTGGCTAAAAAATTTGGGATCTTTTATACGTTTTTTACATTTTTTTAACAGTCTTTTACTTTTATTGTCCTGCTATGGGATTCTTGATTGCCTTTATAATACCTGGCAATACATTTCTATTTGCATGGGATGTTTTCCGTGGTATCCAATTAAAATGTTGCCCCAAGCACACCTTTTTACAATTAATATAATTTTGGGGGCCTTTGGGATAAAATTTTAAAAAAGATCAAAATATATGTATACCCGGGACACATTTGTATTTTGTTTTTTCCCCAAAAAGACAAAACTTTATTAATTAAAACACTTTGTATAAACCCAAAAAAAATTTCAATTTAAAAAAGGGGATCAATTCATCGTGTAAACCTTTTCGGGTTTTCCCTGAGCCCTTTATTTTGACAGGGTAAAATGCAAAATAAAAAAATTTCATAAAATTCCATCATAAATATCATTTCCAAAAAACCCTATCTTATCCACCAGCCCCCCAAAATTTGAGAAATTTCCCCCTTTAAAAAATTTCCCCCAAAAAAATAAAACATTAAACCCCAAAATTTAATGGAAAAAAATACATCACAGAAAAAAAAAAGACATACTACAAATTTTTTCCCCAAAAAAGTTTTCACAGATGAATTTATCACCATTTTAAATTGCAACATTTTCTTTTTTTTATACAAGGGGTTTAAATTTAAAAAAATTTTGTAAAATTTTGGAAAAACAAAATACTAAAGGTGGGGTAAAAACATATATTTTGGATGTTGCCTGTGTTTGGCAGCCCTTTTGGGGTGCTTCTAGTTTCTTTATTTCCCCTCTTTAGTTCCACTGCCAATTTGGGAAACTCTCTTGCATAGGAAACTTCTTCCCTGTGTCAACCACCTAGATACCACAGCCATTATTAACCATGGCCATTTTAAAGGGGATTTAAATGGCCAAGGGTCGGAGCTAGCCTGATCTTGGCCCGCAGCAAATTGGGGCTTTTCATTACAAACCGGCCCCCAGTTGTGGATGTTACGGGCACAGCTTCTGAGCTGATACCATCCAAGTGCTGTAAATGTATAGCAGAGATAGCAGCATTTCGAAAAAGGGGCCGAAGGGCTCTCCTCTTTGCAAAAAGTTTTTTAGCATGTTCCAGGAGAGTTAGCAAGTATTTCTTCCCAAAGTTTGGGAAGTATAAAAAAATTTGGGAAGACTCACTATATAAAATTTGGGTATAAATTGGGTTGGAAATACACCCATTTAAATTACCCTGCCCCAAAACCAGCATCCTGGGCATCCAAAAAACAACCTTTTAGAGTAGTTTTTTAAAACCTTCCCCCAATGGGTATTTTCATGGTTTAAATTCAGTAAAAAGATCAAGCTTTCATTTGTCAAACCCAAGGGTAAGTATGACCAACCCCAATGCACCACTTTTGGGTTTTCAAAGTAGCCCCTTTTTTTAGCCTTTTCCCCTTAACTAAAAACAAACTTTTTAATCCATTTTTAATTTTCCCCGAAAAAACCCCATATTAATCTTGGCAAGAATTTATATGGAGTAAACATCAGTTGAAAAGCTTAACTGGTGCTCTGAGCTATGACTGTAAGCATTTTGTTGTCTGGATTACATTGCTGAGCTCACGCTACCAAGCCATGGATATGACACTATGTTGAACCCTAGCTCCTGTCAAGAGAAGTATGTGATTAACAGGTTTGCTGACAAGGCTTCAATCTATGCACTTTCTGAACACAGGCCTGTCCCCGGGACTGGGAGGTTTATTTTCATAACAATAATACATTACTTTTATTTTTAGGCCTAAACAATACAAACAACTGTGGCCAGCCTGTATACTTTGTAGTCTGATATTTAAATAGCAATGGGGTGTCTGTGACATTTATGTAACTTTACCTCTACCTGGACACAGCTATACACATTTGTATGCTTCCTAATCAGCAGGGAAAGCGGAAAACTACAGGCAATACTAAAATCATCTCTCCTCCAAAAAGAAAAATCATCTCTAGAAACTAAAAATGACTACTGGGTAATGGAGATATCCAGTGTTAAAGGGGTTGTCTCACTACATCGATTCATCTAACCTCAGTCCTGTTTTCTTGGTTTCATTTTGAATTCAGGGGCGTTTACTGGCAGTAGAAGCCAAGTCTGTAACTATAGCAGCCAGTGCTGGCAGCCTATCAGGATAGATCAAACAGGTCTGTAGCTATAGCGACCTGAGGAGCTGATGCAGCCCATACAAGAGGAGATATCTCAGAATAGGTAGGACACTGTTATTGGACAGACCGTGTTTCCCCAAAAATAAGACAGTGTCTTATATTAATTTTTGCTCCTAAAGACTTATTTTTAGGGGATGTTTTTTTTTTCTATGAACAATAATTCACATTTATTGTTAACCAAAACATCAACATGTATTAATATGCTGTAGTGATTTCATCACAAACATCAGCATAGGCAGCCAAACTCTGAATTGCATAAAAAATGCACTAGGTCTTATTTTCGGGGGTGTCTTATTTTCGGAGAAACAGGGTAGTATTACAAAGTGACTTGTTTTTGCAAGATCTTTAACATAAAATGCAATCCTTGTAGTGAGACAACCCCTTTAAGCATTGTGGTTTTGGACTACATCTTCCACAAGAGTACTGATGTGAAATCAACATAAGGGCGTGTTGAAAGGTGTCCAAGCCTTGTTTCCCAGCAGAAAAGATGACACATTAATCAGCAAGTTAAGCTAGTTTCATGTATAGGACATCTTTTTAGCTCACTTCAAAGGCAATTTTCCTTCTATATGTGAAGTAGATGCCCTGCCTGTATGAGGTAGGGAAATGGTTAACTGAGGACTTTCCTGATGAAGGGGCTTCTGTACTCATATAACCTGCTAATTTTTCTGGTCAGCCAATAAAGGCATTGTCACGTCCGGCACTGATGTCCTGTGACATTCATCTCCTGGTCCTCTGTTGCAGCATACTCCCCGCTCCCCAGCTCTTTTGGCTGACATCCCTAGGGCATGTGTGCTGGCTGCTTGATCTTTAGAGGAACGGTGAGCCCTCAAGATCTGCGTCCTCTACCATTGCCATATCCTATTTAGAGGACATTTTTTTTTAGCACTCCTCGTCTGAGCAAGAAGGCTCCTCTTGATCGCACAGGTGCACTTCTGATCTGTGTTCTCCATTAGGCTAGGTGTACACAGCATAGGTTTTCCAATAGATTTTCTGCGGATTCAGTATTCAAAATACTGAATCTCCGAAAACCCGATAGTACCTTGTGCTGCATAGGCAGCAAGAAAAAATCCATGCTGTAGTCTACACAGTATGGATTTTTTACCATCGGTTTTAAAACCTGGCGGAATATGCAACATGTTGGATATTCCATCGGTTTTGCCAACATATTCCCATACATTCAATTATACAGGACCGACGGCAAATCCAAAAACCAACCACGGCTTTGCCCATCAGCAATGTCAAATGCGGTTACACAGAGTCAAAATGCGGTTAACGCAATGTCAAAATGCCGGTCTACACAGCAATGTCAAAATGCCGGTCTACATAGCAATGTCAAAATGCCGGTCTACACAGCAATGTCAAAATGCCGGTCTACACAGCAATGTCAAAATGCTGTGTAGACCCGGCCTTATATATCCAGTATGCATCGCTATGCAGCAATTTGGATCTATACGGATTCTCATCCTGGGCATGCACTTCCTCAAGTACCCACCACCGTAGCTCGCTGACTGAGTGGCCCCTCTAATAAAAATGCCTAGCTACCATAGGTTCTCCATATTTGTTAGATAAATCATCTTGTCCACTGGTCCTTAACATTTTAGTTTTATAGGTACGTATTGTTGACTTGTGCTCATTAATTCTTAGGCTATGTTCACACGGCTTATTTTGGGACAGATCTCAGCCCGTATTTTGCGCCGTACTGCGTGAATTATGGGTGAAATCCGTCCCAGTCATTACGGTAATCCACAGTTCTCATAAAGTGACATGTCAATTATCATGGCGCTATACGCGCCGTGGATAATAAACGTCTATGGGGCACACGTCGTAATTTCGGGCGAAATCCGTCCCAGTCATTACGGTAATCCACAGTTCCCATAGAGAACTATGGATTCCGTCTCCTCTCCCCGCTCACGAAATACGACGAGCGGGGAGAAAGTGACATGTCAATTATCATGGCCCCCCCCGCTACGGAGCACACGGCGTAATTGCGGGTGAAATCCATCCCGCAATTACGCCGTGAACAAGCCGTGTGAACATAGCCTTAGTTTAGTAGATCTACTTGTTTGCCTTACATATACTTTGCTGCACGCCCATTTTAGTAAATATATTACATTTTTGCTGTTACAACTACGGAAATCTTTGATTTTAATATCCATACAGAGAATACAGAGAAAATATGGAGAATTTCTGAAATGTGGACTGAAGTACTAACAGGTTTATTTCTAAAACTGCACCAAAACTGCGCTGTGTGAAAGCACCCCTAGAAGTGGAGAGAGCTGTATTGCCTAAACAACATAAAACCAGTAATAGGAGCATAGAGTGAAAGCTTACAAGTTTAGAAAATGTATACTTACTGGCAAGTAATCCTACTCCAGCTGCCAGAGAGCCGACCCATGCAGTCTTTCCTTTTCCTTCATTGAAGACATCTAGCCATTCAACATACAGGACTCCACTGGCAAGAGGAGAACCATAGCACAAGAACTGAATAAAGAAAGAGGCCACGACGATGACCCAGCCCCATCCTCCATCTGGCGGCTTCTGGTATGCCATTTCTTGGCAGCTATGTAAGGTTCTGTGGGAATGTATAGAACCATAGAAATGTAATCAGTAAATATGATGCGGTATTAAAAATACATTATCCAGGGAATATAGGAATGGGATCATTCATTTAATGCTTTTTCAGTCTCCAGATGATTTTTTAACTTAAAAAGGTTTAGTGCCTACTTCATTTTGGAAGTCTTGTGTGTGGTCACCAATTCCAACAACGCACTACGTGTGGTACAAATTGGCATGGGTTACCATCAGGCATTGAAGAGAACATGTCATATAGGTGATACCATCCACAAGCTAGTGACAGTTTTCAACCAGAAAAGAGTCCAGCTTATTCATGAGCAGGTGTTAGCCCGCCCACCTATGGATAGCCCAACCCACCAGACAGTTATTCATGTTTCTACCTATTCAAAGTAATAGGTTAAACAGTTGTGAGGTGGGCGGGGTATGAATTAAATGGACTTTTTTCATTACTCTTTTCTGGCTGAAAACTGCAAATTTGAGCACTAAATACTCTAAAACTACAGCATCTTACAGAATAAGAGACGCAGCACTGGAAACAGCAGGTCTGACACTAGCTTGTTCTGTCCTCAGCAAGGTGGGCATAAACTATGTGACAGGTTCTCTTTAATCCATATTTCACTACCCATGCCTATGGGCAGCGTAGCTCTTAATGATAATGTATTTCCAGGTTATATGTAGATGAGGAATCCATTTCTTTTTGTATCAGTGTTTAAAAAAGAAAATGGAAGCATATTTCACAAAGGAGAACAAACGGCCAAAATATCAACTAATACCTAATGTTTGATATTTTTTAGAATGCAGTTTTGCCCTGTGGTACTTGGGAATAAGGGGTGTTAGTGTTTTTTGTTGGACATGTGGAATATGGTTGTTATCAATTGGTTGTAAGTCAGCATGGTGCACCACACTTAACTGTATAACTGGCACACTGTTGAAGCCTTATCTAGGTGCCGGTATAATACTAGCAGTCACCCTGTCATGGATAATAGGTGTTTGAGTGGTTGTTGATCAGTATTTTTGCAATCTCTCCTGTACAGTACTTGTGGCTGTTCTGCATATGAGTGTGAACTGGTTCTTATCCAATTTGCAGTTTTTTACTAGGTACTTGTCCCCTCATGAATAGGTATGTGAGCGATTGTTCATCAGTATTCTTGAACTTCCCCCATGTAGCACTGGGACTTTTATTGCCTGGGAATAGTCTTTTGTCCAGCCATTGAGCTGTGAGTATGGCCATGTGTCTCTGTATTCGAGTACCAATTGGCAGCCTAGGGTGCGTCCCGAAGGCACAGGACAAATACCGATTGGTTTATCCGGTTTTTGTGCCATGCTCACGGCCGCAGAGGGGCGGCTTTTCTCCGCGATTAGCGGAGAAAAGCCCTCCCCCTTCACATTCACTTGTTCATATTCCGTCCGAAAAGCGGACGGAAGAATGAACAAGCACAATGTTTTTTGGGCAGCCGGCGGTTTGAAAAACCACCGGGCGGAAAACCCGTGCAGTGGGGATTGCCGCACGGGTTTTCCATAGCGGCCCATGTAGAAGTTTGCAGTCGGTTTTTCAGATGCTTTGTAAAACTGCAAACCGTCTGAAAAACCGGCCGCAAACTGGTGCCGTGGGGACATGGCCTAAAAGCCTTGTTGACACAGTGGAATTTTCAGGCCAAAATCCACATGCATTCTGCTGAGAATTTGCACCCCATTAGATACTAATAGGAATCTGCGCCACATGAAAACAAAATGAGTGACCTGTTAATTATTATTCCAAGGTGGAACTGGATAGGACAGGATATTGAATGCATCTAATCTGTGTCCAAAACTGCAGAGAAAACTACATGTATACAGTAAAGACCCACAGCAGGAATCCAAGGGTATTTCAACAGATTCTTCCAAATGAAAAATCTGTCATACCAACAAGTTTAAATGGGTTGTCCACCTAAAAAAAATTAAAAATATTTCACAAATGCATGAAATAACAAAAAAGTCCTCACCTTTGCACTTTATGCTGATCAAGCGTTGAAGCTGTCAACAGTGTCTCCAGTCTCTGTTACCTTTGGTCCCTCTGAACATTACCGGTCCCACCTTTAGGCAATCAATGGCTTTAGCAATCATGTGCCATTCCAATGACATCATAGCTCAGGAAGTAAAAGGAACATAAGCGGTCACTTCAATGGAATGGCACGTGGCTGCTGAAGCCGCTGGTGTCGTCACGTGCCTTTCATAGGGTCGGAAGTAAACAGAGACTGGAGACACTGCCAGCAGCATCAACACTGAATGGGCAGTGCAACAGTGAGTTGGAAGAATCTGTTATAATACCCTTGAGTTCCTGCTGCAGGTCTTTACTGTATATGTATAGATTTCTCTACAGTTAAATCACAGAAAAATGGAACATTATTTACTCAAAAACAAAAGAAGGCCAAACTTACAGCTCAATGGCTGAACTAAAAACTGAACCCAGTAAAAGGCAACACAGGCCCCTGTGCTATTTGGGAAAGAAAAACAGGTACAGGTAATTGCTGAGCAGAAGCTCACACTCCCCTCCACTAAGGGAACAATTAGATGATAAAAAACTGCACACTGAATTGATACCTGTTCACACCAGTATGCAGAAAAACCACAGTATAATACATCGGGAGATTGCACAAATACAAAAATACCGATAAGACAACCACTCACATGCCTTCAATATATGAGAGGGTGGTTGCATGATTGCATGCAGATAAGGCGATACAAAGGGTGCCATTTATACACCATTTATACAGATACATGTAGTACACCATACTGGCTTACAACCTATTGGTGACTATTCTCTGCAGTGAGCACTTTTTTTAATCGGTGTTTCATGCATTTCAGCCATATTATTTTGTTTTTTTTTAGAATCCCTTTAATTGTGCACTCAGTAGGGGATTATAGGAAACCTATCATCCTATTCTGAGCTCTATGACTTAGTGACAGTTCTGA
This sequence comes from Phyllomedusa bahiana, assembly GCA_025379985.1. NCBI lineage: Eukaryota > Metazoa > Chordata > Amphibia > Anura > Hylidae > Phyllomedusa > Phyllomedusa bahiana. Next base: position 93,289 of record JAODAL010004303.1, read on the forward strand.
CCATCATAATCAGCCATCAATGCTGCTGCAGAGAGAACATAACTTTAACACTGGATTGTGCCTACTGCTATGTGTCAACTTTAAGAAGACATGTCCTCGGGCACTTTTCCTCCAGTTTTCTATAATTAACAGTTCTCTCCCGATCTGTAAACTCAGTGAGCTAGGCAGGAAAGCTGGAGGAGAGCTGCTCAGTGGCCGCAGCCCAGTATTAAAGCTATATTCATTAATACAATTATTTGTTAAGTGCATCGTTCTTCTTAAAAAAAGTTTTTCAATTTTGTTTTAGAAGTAGCAGGGCTTTAGGCTCTGTCTACACAGCAATGTGAAAACACTGTCCAAAATCTGATGGCACTTCACATCGCTGGACCGTGCCGCACCGCCGTTTTTTGCAGCTGAAAAACCGACCAAAATCCAATGCTGTGTAGAGATAGCCTTCCCTTTAAACATAGCAAATTATAATCAATTGACCTGTCACTGGGTCACACCACCAGCAGTTAGGGCAGCATGATCATGGTAACAGGGTGACTACAAGATTTTGACAGATGGATAAATAGTCGGGTGCTATCTGACAACCAAAGGTAAAATGCTTCACTCGTTTCTTGGGAATCTGTCTCAAATAATGGATTTGACTCAAAGCTTTATTGACAATGTGCTCACAGCCAGAAGTCTAGTCTGCCCTACATTACTAATCTGTTTTTCTAAAATTACATTTAGGTCAGCAAGGTCTGCTATCATAGGGCTATTAGGTTACATTTCAGCTGACGGTGTGTCTACTGGTCTGGTGTTCAAGAAATATGTCGGTTTTTCTTGGAATTACAAAGAAAATATCTTCCTATCCTTACATGAACCATTGTTTTAATGTTTACAAACTATTTGGTATCCTGCTGTTCTGATCAGCCTTAGGCCATGTCCCCACAGCACGGGTTTTCGGCCGGTTTTTCAGCCGGTTTGCGGTTTTTCAGACGACTAAAAAAGGGCCCAAAATGATACAATTGTGCCCCTTGGAAAACCCGTGCAGCTCCCCACGCGGGGGTTTTTCCCCCCGGCGGTTTGTCCCGGCGGTCCGGCGAAAAAAAACATTGAACTGCCCAATCTTTCCCCGGGTTTTCCCGGAGGAACATGTGATCCAATGGGGGGGGGGGGTCTGTTCTCCCCGCTCACGCGGAGAAAACCCGCCCCCGGGGGCCGTCGGGACGGCCGCAAAACCGGAAAAAAATACCGTCTGGAAAACCGACCGGTATTTGTCCACGCCGGAAAAATGCCCCTTAGGGCTTTCCACAGCGATATGGGGCACATAGTTCGGGATTTACTAGCACCAAAGTATGCGCTGCCAATACACTTCTAACAATGATCATGTTCAGCACTCACTGAGTGCAGTGTAAAATCATCGTCTTCATTCATACGATAATGATTTTTAAGTGTCAGGGCAGAAATCTGCCTTGGGTGATTGTGAGCTGAAAGTACGTGCTTGTAAGCATGTACTTTCAACGGTGCTAATAAACGTCATGTGAAGTCACCCTGAGACTGGTAAAAGTTAGTAAAACAAAGCATGCTGGGGCTGTCACTTACAGATTAGGATCTGGAAATCTAAAATAGTGCACATGGTACTGGAGATCTTCATTTATACCTGTCAAGAAAAAACAGACAGAAAAAACATGATTTCATACAAAAAAAAATTCCCTACATATATAGCATTTATCATCTACGGTCAAGTGCTAAGATGTATTACTAGTCATTGCTTATATAGTATATCGCCAATATATTTAGTAGCGCTGTACAGACACTGTCACCATTAACCAATTGACTTCAGTCTCACAAGGCTGTTGTCACTGGATTATGGGCCCCAAGCGTAGCAGTGCAGTGAGCCGTGCCCAAATACATGTCATCATACCACTCTATGCTTCTAGCCATGCCAAAAACTTACCCACATAAAATCATCTTCTAAACCCCAAGTATTCCACATTACACACTCCTTGTTGAGACATTGTGATTTTTGGAAGCGTGTCCCTACGGGCTAATAGCAGGGCAGGGAGCCATTGGCTCCCTGCCCCCAATAGTTCTAGGTTCTCTGATTTCTGCCCAAACATACTGATAGGTTACATGCTTAGTGTTTAGAGGAATTTAGATTGTCTCATTGGTGTAAATTGTGGTAATCTTTGTACAGACATGCAACAAGACATGTCTTCCTTTGCAATAGTAACCTAATGGGGAACAACTCAAGAAACCACAAAAATGGGGCGACTTTCAGAAAAAGGCACCACCACACCAGTTCTTGGCGCTTTAAAATGAGTGTAAAAATGCACCTAAAAAAATAAAATTAAAAAAATCTGCGGTTGTTTCCCTTGCATAGCATATTTGAGGGCCCATTTTGGGCGCATTCGAAGGCGTTGACCTGCTATAAGGCCTTTTTTTGGAATCTAAGTTCTTTTTTATATAGAAATAGGGCCCGTCAACTTTTTTTTGTGCAAAATACACTAAAGAAAATGGTGCAGCCTTAATGGGACATGTTGACCATAGGGTCTCAACCCACAAGTCCACTCCATAGTGTTAACCTGGGCTACATCTTCATTTTACTAAACAGTAATCACAATAGTGTGACTATTGTTAACTCCTCACTTCCCACAAATCATGTTTATGGGGTTACATCCACATACAAATACAGAGGTCTCTCAACTTGCAATACTAAAGGGGATGTCCAGGTTATTTTATTAAATATATTTACACTAATAGTGCCTTGATAAAATAAAAAAAAAAACATACTCACCTATCTCCATTCCAGCAACCTTCTGCTGCCTCCTCCTCCTTACAGCTGCTATGGGTTGGCTCAAAACCACTACAATCACTGATTGGCTGCAGCAGTCACTTGCCATTGCTGATACAACAATTGGACGGCACTGAGGTCCCAGTGGTTCAAACGAATAGCATCCAATGCAATAGACAACCCCTGGTAAGATGGCCCAATTTCACCTTTAAGACTCCAAGAAATCCAAGTGTGTCTTTATTCCTCTCCTTTTTTGAGTTAGCCCCTTTTGTACATTCTTGGGAAACATCGCAATGTTTGGGCATCGGACATGTGCAATAGCCCTTGGAAGCAGCGGGGGAAATAAGACCCCCTTTGGGGGTCCGCCGCCTCAGGGGGCCCGGCCACTGCATCGAGCATCAGAACACCTGGGCCCTCTGTACTGAGTGTTCGGAGGAGCAGCTGTACAATGCGGAGCGCACGCTGGGCAGCTTTTTACACATAGCACGGGAAACAAAGAAGCAGGGGATAGGGAGGGCCCACAGCGCTGGAACAGAGATAAGAGACAAGTGAATATGTTTAGTTTTTTATCAGGGTACCAGTAGCGTAGATATATTCCGTAAAAATAACCTGGACAACACTTTTAAGTGGTTCTGGGGAAATCTTAGTATGTTGAAACCAGAACTCTGGTCATCGATTCTGGATTCTCAAAATGTCAACGGCACATAAAAAATAAAATAAAGCAAATGAACCGGATAACTATAATACAAATAAAGCAAGATAAAAAAATGGGAAAAAGCTGCTGGAACTGGGAAAAGACTTCTTTATGAGGTTTAGGGTTCTTTGTGCATTTACTTTATATACAATGTACCGGGAAAAGAAATGGGACATGTAAAGGCAGTACGGCATTTGTACCGCACTGTAAAAATGAGAGGCGCACTAACCCCCAATCATCATGCACTTCACATTAAAGTAAAGGCAGACAGGACATGTAGTAAAGCACTGTACTGAGAGGGCGCTACTAGCCCACAATCAAGATGCACTTCCTATTACATGTAGTACTGCACTGTACGTAAGAGGCACTACTAGACCGCCAAACACTGCATGCATTCACTATTAATGTGTATGCACTGTCTGTAGGAGGCGCTACTAGACCGCAATTACTGCAAAGCACCCACAATACATGTAAGAGCGTACAGACATGGTACCCCACGCACGGTAGGAGGCACTACTAACCGCAAATCACTGCATGCACCTCACTATTAAATGTAGAGCAATACGGACATGTAGACCGCATGTACTGTAGAGGGGTGCGGGTTTGACCGCCTATACTGCATGCCCCTCATAATCTGTGTAAGAGCAGTAAGGACATGTAGTCCGCAGTGTACTTTTAGGGGCGTATTAGACCTCCTATCCTGCATGCACCTCACTAATATTGAAAGAGCATACAGAACGTAGTACTCACTGTATGTAGAGAGCACAATTATACTGCCAAATCACGCATGTCTACCTACAAAAGAGGTTTTACAAGTAAAATGTTCATGATAAAAGGTTGGATCTTCTATCAATCACATGAGGCACAGATCAGCAGTGTCTGTGACATTGTATGCTGAGTGTGGTTTCAATGTACAATGTCCAAGGAAAAACCATTGTATGGTGAAAATATTGCACCCTGAGGGACCAGGTAGATGGAACTGCTCTTTAGAAGTTATCTCCGATACCTTGTACTTTTTGAGGAAATGGCTGCACGGTTTTTAAGGCCACTAAATGCAGTAGAAATATCCTGACGGGTGCAATGTGAATTTAAACTTTTGAAGTTTGGTTTCCAGAGCCGAAGCTGAACTTCTGCTCTTGCTCTACTTGGCAGCTCCAGACTAAAGCCAATTATAATTTTTTCAAGTCGTATTTGTAGGTTTGTTTTTGATACGTTTAGCCCAGCTGTTGCTGCTGAAATGTGGGAAAATAGGACACAGGCCTTGGAAGTTCCCTATATATTTAGTGGTATATAATCCATGGTATATCACCCATGACCATACTAAAGTACACTTTTCATAGTTAAAGAGGTTTTTCTAAGATTGCACAAATGTTTTATTTTGACTGAAACAACTCAATTTTGGAAAGAAGCTTAATTGCTTCCTCATGATACTTGAAAGGGGTTTTATCATTACACCTTTCCAGGTTTAGTGTTTCTATTGTTACGCTTAAATCCGGGTTTAGTTTTCTCTCAGTAGGCGTGTCTCTCCTCACTGAAGAGTTGTGACATCATCATTGTGTGTGAGCAATGAAAGGGAGAGGATGTCACAGCTCTGAAGACCTCCTGCACTGGTTCTCATGTCTGCAGAGCGGTCAGCTCCAGGTTCCACAAGCTTCTTGTAACCAGAACACCTGTATTGGTGTAAACAGTTATACATACATCCTGAACTGCTGAAATAAATGTGAGAAATGCACTCCTTTTCCCCCCTCCTCCCTCTGTTATCAGGCAGGAGACAGAGCAGACTGCATAAGTCTGTGTTATATGGGTGATGAGAACAAACTGTATAAGGCTGTTTTATATAAGGAGAGAGTGAATTTAGCAGTTAGAGACTCAGTAATTGCCCATATCCTTTACATAAAACTATCACTGGGAGAAGGGGCATAGAGAGAAGCTGAGACAGCCTTTATTATACAGACACAGTCATCACAGGCAGCTCGTTTCACTTTCAATTTCCACAGCTCAGAGGAGTTAGCACAGAGTGGAGGCAGCCAATCACAGCACAGGGGACATGTCCCATCCAGAGGGCGTGTCCGAACAGGCTGAATGAAATGTCAGTCAGCCAATCACAGAAATGGGGGCGTGTCACATCGGCTGCTGCAGAAATAGCTGTAGATGCACAGTTTAGCTCATATCTGCTATACTAAGTGACTTAGGTAATTCAAACCAATTGCAAAAGTGCTTATTTTTACTGTCCCCATCATTACAGATATGATCTTTGTAGCAAGAAAACCCCTTTAAGGCTGAGTGCACACAGCATTGGACAAAATATGTCGGAAAGTCGATGGCATTTTGTCCTATGCAGGACCGCGGCTTTTGGCGCTGATTTCCGATACATGTTGCATATTCCACCAGATTTTTAACGCGACGGTTAGAAACCCGTGCTGTAGAAACTACAGCATGGGTTTATTCATTGCTGTCTATGCAGCACAGGCCTAAGAGCTGCAACCATAACAATTTATAAACTACGACTCATGTTACAGAGCTGGAGACACAGGTCACTTCTAGACAGTTTCTGTGTTTTTTCACAGATTCACATGTGCTCTTTCTCAAACTGCACAATGATTTCCTGGATTTCTATCAAGTCTGCTTTAATGTTTGCGCTCTTGTAACAAAAATTTAGATTTCAAGGTCTACTGTCTAGTCACCCATATATGTGAAGAACTAGGCAATGAGGCATAGAGTGAGCGCTCACCCTTGAACATCATGTTTTTTGGCCTATATACATCTCATTTGGATTGCTTTCTTAATATGCAGTATATTTAGGTGAGTTTAGTAATTAGAATACAAAACGTAAACCTCTTCCATAGGTATGGGGATAAATCATAACATTTTCAGTACCTTCAGCCACCAACAGAGGGAACTTAGGAGCTTACTGTGTACTGGTTATTTTGAACTGAATAGCTAGGCTATATGGAGTAAGCTATTAAGCTCCCCCTAGTGGTATCAAAAGGCAGCCAGAATTTTAGCATTTATCTTACTGTCTTTGCAAAAGACTTGAAGTTCTGTATGAGAAAAACAATGCTGCAACCAAAATAAAGATATCCCTGTTTTCAACCAGGCTTAGTCTAGTAATGCACCTAGAGGGCTGTGAAAAATACAAATCACCTGCTACCACCCTGTAAGTAAAATTGATCTTTCAACGATCATAAATTAAATATAAATGAGTGCACACTTAAAAAAATCAGCCCAAAATTTGGCCTCTAACCTGAAATGATGGTCATACTTTAAATAAAAAAGGCGATTATTAATAAAATCATTTACTCCAAGATAATTCTCTGTCACCGGGCAATGAGGATGTCTTGGACAATCTGTTACAAACGTCTCAGTCAGGACAAGGGTGCAGAGTTAGCTGATTCACCCTGGCCCTGGTGCCTGAGGTCCACGGGTATCTCTTTTGCAGAGCGAGGACTGTGTATTAAGTAGCATCTTGTAATTGGGTCTGTGTTACACATTTTGCATTGGGACCCAGGAGCTTCAGGTTACATCTGTGAATAGGCTGATTCTGAGCTAGATATAGAACTGATGTAATCATCCCTGCAATTACTCTTCCCTGTATCTATAGTTAGCAGAGTAAAGTTTTAGATGACTGGCTGCTTAGTATATATGATTCTATATAATTAACATGAATCTATAGAGGCCTAACTAGAATTCACAGGACCCCGTAGCAAAATGAGATGGGGCCCTACCACCTAATGACAATATAATAAAACAGCAGCATAGGCAGCAATAATTAAAGGTATAAATAATATCGCCATATATAAGGGAACCCACATAATAGAGCTGGAGAGCAGAAAGCCATCAACTACTTCTTCCCTACAAAAAGGGAACAATGTTCTAATACCTGAGTGGGCCCCCTTAACCTCTGGGCCCTATAGCAGTCGCTGTGGCTGCTATGGCTATAATTACGCCTTTGCAGGGATATCTATATAAACCCATGAGATGAAAATACTATAAAACCAGTAAAAACAGGCATAGTAATAGAAACTATCGGGGTGATTAAAGAGCACCTGTCACATCTCCTGATTTGTCTGATTTAGTAAATCCCTGCATTCTCTGTCAAGCAACAATCCTGAAGCATCTTCTCTTATAACTCTGGGTTGTGCTGTTATTCCTCCTAGAAATTTATCACTAAATCTGTCAGCTTAGTGTTAGGGCTTGTCCCCACAGCTGGGTTTTCAGTCGGTTCTACAGACGGTTTTCGGATTTGAAAACAATCTGTAAACCGACTGTCAACCTTTTACATTGATTTAAATAGAAAATCCGTGCAGCAGCTCAAACTGCATGGATTTTCTGCGGGATGGTTTTTGACACCGCGGGCACAACATGAACATGTGGGTGTGAAGGGGGACGACTTGAATCTGCAAACCACAGACAAAAGCCGCCCCTCTACATGGAGGCTCTATTGAGAGGTAAAAGAATAGTGTAGGACTGCCCTATTTGAGATCACGTTGAAAGTCGTGGACAGCTTAAACATCTTTTGATCAAATTATGTGAACCGAGAATCTCAAAGTTTTCTCCCCATTTCATGCACATTAGGGCATCAGCAAAGCCGGTAAAGCAAGCTGTGTTTCCTGGGAAGTACCCCTTAAGTGTGCTGTGCCACTGTCTCAAAGGGAAAGGCCAGAGGACTTGCGGATTGAAGTCACTGAGACAAGGGGGAGTGAAGACTCGCTATCGGATGTCTGTCCAGCGATGCTGCCAGGCCAGGAGAAGAGTCCTGTGATCAGTGAGACTGTACTTATTTTGGATAAGACTGAGACTGTTAAATATGGGCTGGAAATGTCTAATGGACTCACTCAATGTTAGTGTCTTACATTCAGTGATGCCTGATAAAACTAGAGGTCATAGTTGAGAATAATGCAGTTGAAGTGGATTGAGTGGCATATAGGAGCTTGCAGAGTTGTTCTATTGCAGCTGCCAGTGCAACTCGGGGGATTGCCAAGTGTGAACTAGCGGCTACAGAAATAACAGTAAAGGAGACTAGCTCAAGGGTGCCCCTACAGGTTAATGTGGCTAGGTGTATCACAGAAGATATGGGTCCTGTTGGTGATAGGCAGGTGGAGATTTGTGCTGCCATTCCCTATGGAACTAAGGCTATGTCTCCACGGCATAGCAAAATGATTGTATTTTCGGCGGTTTTAGGATTAAAAAAAAATGCGGTCATGCATCGTACAAAAACAATAGTTTTTTGTCTGATGCAGTGGAGATTTAGCCTAAAATGGTAGCTAACAGCGACCAGGTGTCCTCTGCACCTACTGGTGGGAAAAAGGTGAATGAGTTGCCTAACATGACCACTGCAAGCCTGGCGAATGAATCTGATTGTCTGGCAGTCCTGGTGTAAAAGATGTGGGAGTGATCCTGGCAGAGCGTCCTCCAATAGTGATGGTTACAGGAGATGTTGAGAAAATATCTTCATGCGTTACTACAGTAAGTCTGCTAGACAGAGCTAATGAGAGGTGTGCACAGGGCGGTGTGTCACCTGACACTAATGAAGGGGCCAGTACCCAGGTGTCTGAACCGCGTTCTAGGATAGGCGCTCTGTCTGAGCATTTGAAACCTGACATAAGTGACTTCGGGTTTGTAGAAGTAACTGCACCTCATTACTACGAGATGCAATGTCATGAGGTTTGTGATGATACAGAACATGTTTGCTCTGTGCCCGCTGTAGGGGAAAGTAAACTTTCTGAGATGATGAACAACGCTCAGATAACTGTGGCTAGTGGCGATACTCATGTGATGGAGAAGTGCCAAAGCAATGTACAATGGTCTGCTATTGACCCGTTCACACAGTGGGAGCCTGAAAGCATGCTTGCATGGAGTCTTTCATAAGGACAGGTACAGGAGATATGGAGGAACTGTCTCCTCATTGTACACCAGAATGTCAGCTTCTATGTAGAGTCAGTGCAGAATGTGCACCGCACGGTGAGGGGCAGGTGAGGATGAAGGTTTCCTCAGACACTATTGAAGTTTCCAGTAAGATATCTGACAAAGTCTCCCTAGAGGTTGTCAGTGGTAGCCTTAAGGCTGCGTCCGTACGTCAGTGACAAAATACCGGTCAGATTCTGTCTTAAGATTCCGACTGGTATTTTATCTTCTTTTGCATGGTTTTGGGGGACGGTTCTATTTGTGGTTTGCGGATTCGCCCGTCCCCAATAGCCATTGAATTGCACACCTTCTGCCCAATAACCGGGCGGAAAATTGTGCATGTTCAAAGTTTTTCGGAACACCGGTGGCTGATAAGGCGTCCTTAGAATGGCTGCAGTGTTGGGTGGGAGGCCATTCCCATATTCCATGATAGGCTTTTGGCAGTTCTTTGGAGGCTTCTTAAAATCTGGGTAATCCAGAAGATCATGGGGTGTTGTTTGCTCCCTGACGTTAGGTGCAACAGGGGAGCTAGTGAGAGAAGGCTCATACTCCCAGGCTTGGGAAAATCTGGTACTGAGTATGGTGACTGTACTTTTGGGTATTGGTGGTGCTGGGCATTAGGTCCAGACCACGTGTAGAGAGAGTCTCTACGTGTATACTCAGTGGCCAGTGGTTTTTATTTGTATTTTGCTTGTGCTTGGTATGCTGACCTGTGCCTGAATAAAGCTGGCTGAGGCCAGTTTAAATATAAACCGTGTGGTCCATGAGATGTGCTTACCGGATGCCAAAATTATTTGAGTGACCCCCGGGCCAGTCCAATGTTCGCAGCACTCCATTGGCAAAGATGCAAAAAACAACTTATTCTAATGTGTCAAAAAGGGTGAAACATTTCAGCTCTTTCACGGAGCAGTAATCAATGCACATATATAGATATGTGAATATATACAGTATATATAGCCAAAATATCTTTGATCTACAAAGTGATTAGCACATTCTTTGAAACTACCATAAATCATAAATGTAGGTTATTTCCAGCAAACAGAAGCTGAACAGCTGACGGTAGTTTTCAGTTTACACAGCTGCACCAGTATGCTTACTCAGCACATTTTATGATGTGTTTCCATAGGCTTCTTTCATAGATCAGGTTTGCATCTACACTTATAAATCAGAATTCAATTCAATGTCAGCTTTTCATGGCAGAAGTCGTCTTTACCTTTATGAAATGCCACCTGGACAAAATGTATTGAAGATAGGAATTTTGGGAACAGGTCTTTTGTTAGAGATGGTATTTTAGTATGTGTCACAGATTGGGTTTAGTGGTCTTTGAAATGCACAAGGTTGTGTCTGCCACCCTGTACAATAAGATTTGTGTGCCTTTTGTAAATCCAGTATTATAGATCTAACCACAGTATTAGCAGTCTGAGGGATCAGCTTCATGTTTAGGGCACATCCCCACGGCAGTGGACAAATACCGGCCGGTTTGCCGGCCGGGTATTTGTCCGGTTTTGCGGCCATCCTCACGGCCGCGGGGGGGACGGTTTTCTCCGCCATGTGCGGAGAACAGCCCTCCCCCCTCCCATTGAATTGTTCATTTTCCATCTGGAAACCGGACGGAAGAATGAACATGCTCAATGTTTTGCCGCTGGACCGCCGGCGGCAAAACCGTCGGGCGGAAAACCCGTGCAGTGGGGACTGCCCTTATGGTGGCAATGTTTTCCATTTTAGCAACCTATCAGTGTTATTATGCAAACATTCCTGTATTGAATATATATCAGATCTTATGTATGATGTATACTTTTATTTGTATGGAAACTGTTAGCCTTATGTCTATACCGTCGGATTTTCTGTGGATTCAGTATTTTGAGTCCACCGGAAATTCAATGGTACACTGTACTGCAAAAACAGCAATAAAAAATCCGTGCTGTAGTCTACACAGCACCGATTTTTTACAGTCACATTTAAAATCCGGCAGAATATGCAACATGTTGCATGTTCCACAGGATTCAGCCAGATTGTCTTCAGATTCCCATACATTCAATTGTACAAGCTGACGGCAAATACGAAAACCGACCGCAGCTTTTGCGCAAATCCGCGCCAAAAACCGCGGTCCAGCAAATGTCAAAATACCGTCGGATTTTGAACAGCATTTTGACATTTGCGGTGTAGACCCAGCCTTATACCTTGTCTAATTGAAGTGCACCCTTTTTTGCTCATCCCTTTATGCCAAGGCAACCTGTTTCTTCTCTGAAGCTGTATTTTTGTGCCCACACCCATGCATTTCAGTGCAAAATAATATAGTTTTACATAAAAAGCTACAATGCATTTTTATGCTGGACCAAATCACGGGATCAAGCACACTTATATGACTAGAGGTTCACAGACGGAGAATGCTTATTTTAAATAGATCCCAATTCTGTCTTTGGCTTCGGTACTTGATCCTGGCAGTATACAGTTTTAGCAAATGAAGTATTTTACAATTTTTCAGCATATTTTCTCTTTCAGTTCTTCACGGTTTTTTAAAATCTCTGCTAGCAGTCATCCAATAAGGGTGCTTTCACACAGTGCATTTTCGGTGCGTTTTTGATGCGTTTTTTGTGCAGGAAGGCAAAGCAATTAATGCTGTACATTGCTGCACAAAAAAAAAGGTAAAAATCACGATTTTACTGTGATTTTTGTTGCAATTTTTGCCACGATTTTTGTGCAACAATGTACAGCATTAATTGCTTTGCCTTCCTGCACAAAAAACGCATCAAAAACTCACTGTGTGAAAGCACCCTAAGAACGTTCTTTGTTTCTTTCTAGTACCATGGACCAATTGAACGGTCCATTTTTTAAGTACAGGTGTTATAGTTCTGTCTTGTAACTGTGTATCCATCACATTCCCAGAACAGAGTTTTACCCTCTGGAAATAAACGAGGGGACGTTTCTAACAAATGACTGGATGCATCCGTTTTGAACGCAGTACATGCTGAAGGTTTCTACTGACTGCAAGCAGAGATTTTGAAAACAGCGAGGAACTGAAACAGAAATTAAGTTGGAAAATTGCTTAACTCTTCATTGCACAATGAATAATTGTTTTCCTGGAAACCGTAAGTTTGATATGAGAGTATAACCATAGGAATTTTGATTTGATTTACATGTATATATTAATGAACCAAAAAGAGCATTGATCACAAATGTGTTAGCATCTTGAATATTCCTGACGTCCATTGAACGCACTAAACATTGACATGTTAAAATGTTTCATTTACTATCATTAGAGCCACACAATGGGCTTCATGTATGAAAACTGTCTATGACTAAAACTCACTTTGTTGCCCATAGCAACCAATCAGAGCGCCCCTTTCATTTTTCCAGAGCACTTTATAAAATGAAAGGGGCCCTCTGATTGGCTGCTATGGGCAACAAAGTGAGTTTTAGACCTAGACAGTTTTCATACATGTGGCCCTATGACTTTGACGCACAACATCCGTTTTAAAGATTCTCTTCTATAGGTCTGTGTTGAGCTGCACAACTATTTTTTTGGGACTTTTCGAGGATTTGATTCTTCATTATAATTGCAAATCAATGTTTTTCAACATGTGAAAGCGTTACACACTTAGAGCCACATGTATGAAAACTGTCTAGGTCTAAAACTCACTCTGTTGTCCATAGCAACCAATCAGAATGCCCCTCTCATTATTCCAGAGCACTATATGAAATGAGAGGAAAGCTCTGATTGGTTGCTATGGGCAACAAAGTGAATTTTAGACCTAGACAGTTTTCATACATGTGCCCCTTAATCTTACATGCAAATCACATATAAAATAGCATGTGCCATTTCTTAGCGAAATCCCACACAATCATCAATCAGGGATAACATCCAAACTCCATGAAGATGCTGCTGTGTTCAGAATCAGGGCCACAAGGCACCAAGTCAACAGTGCTAACCACTGAGCCACCTACCATGTTAACATCACTAGAAATTGGGGCAAATGCACCGATTATAAACTTAGTTATTAATGAAAAAATAGACGGTCCAGAGAGTACTTGGAAAAATGGAAGATTTTGGGGGACATTAGGATCAGGTGGTTTGGTGGCTCGGTAGTTAGCACTATTACCTTGCAACGCTGGCGTCCTGGGTTCAAATCCAAGCAAGGACAACATCTACATGGAGTTGGATTGTGACTGTGTCTTGGGTTTCTTTCAAAAACATACAGATTGGTTAATGCAGAATTTGGATTATGAGCCCCAGTGGGGATGGATCATTATAAATGGTGACAATATCTGTACAGTGCTGTGAAATATAACAGTGCTATATGACTGAATACAAATAAAATAGTCATCTCCAATACAGAACACAGGAGGAAATCTGTAGTCACACTGTTATCTAGATTACATAGTGCAGGTAAGAAACATGTAGTCATGTGATCATCTGGAGGAATGTTTTTCTACCTGCCTTGTAAAAATTGAAGCTAGAAATGTAAAGTTTACCGTATAATAATATAATTACACAAAGAAGACCGGAAATATCCAGAGGCAGGTGATTACCTAGACGACAGGAAGCCGAAAGAAATAAAGCACGTAGTTGCCATGCCGCTTTACCTGTGTACAGGCTGCTACTATTGAAGACCTCATTGCAGCTTGAACTTGCAAGTACACACAGCACTTGGAGGCAGAGGAGTCACTGAGCTGAAAGTGAGAAGGAATATTTGTGTTTGCGTCTCCATTATATGGTGCCCTCCTTCTTCTTTTTCTTCCACTCCACCCAGATTCACCTCCTTTCCCTGCCTGACATCAGTCCAGTCTGAACCGGTTCCCATAACTGCAGAGTGTGGAAGATAATGAAATAGGAAGGAGGGGGTGTACTGCAAATTGTAAGGACAACCCGGGAGCTCACACAGTCCTCGGCACACGGATCACTGCACGGTACCTTGTGCAGAGATGGGATAGTGACAAAGAGCAAGCAGCTGTGCAGCCTATTGCTTCTCCTGCCCGTCAGTCATTGTGCTCATGTCTCAGGCTGCAGTCTCACTAGATGCAATCAATATCGTGCCTGAAATGACATGCACGAGGAGCAAGCTGAATGCATCTATCATGTTTACTCAATTGTAAATGAACATAGGGAGCACAATTCATGTCATGCGGAAACATATTGGAATGTCCATGAAGAGAATGATTAAACGTACAAGAAAAACTAAGGACATTTTCCTGGTGTAACCCATTCATGTTCCTCTGGTCAAAACCACAGCTTTCAGTTAAGTTTTTTTGTTTTTTTGTTTTTTTAAATGTAGAAGAGTATTATTATAATTATTATTTATTTTAGATGGTTAAGGCTATGTTCACACAGCTTAAAATGTGACATATTTCAGTCCATAATTACGCGCCGTACTGCGCAAATTACGGCTGGACTACGTCCCAGTCATTACGGTAATCCACAGTTCTCATAGAGAACTATGGATTACGTCTCCTCTCCCTGCTCGGCGAATACGCCGCGGGGGAGATAAGCGACATGTCATTTACTAGCGCCGTATACGCGCTGCTAGTAATGATAGTCTATGGGCCGGCGAGGTGCTGGCCCCCCGCTCCCGCCCCCACTCCCGCCCCGCCCGTGTCCACATGGCATAATTGCGGGTCGTAATTACGCCCCACAAATAAGCCGTGTGAACATAGCCTAAGAGGTTCAGGTACATAATATAAGACAAATACAATAACACTAAATAACAGCACTGGATTCTTCATTATTTTGAATCCGCTGAAAATCCGACTGTACCCAGTGCTGTGTAGACTTCAATAGAAAATCTGTGCTTTAGTCTACACAGCAGAGGTTTTCTACAGAAGCCGCCATCCGTCCGGCGGAAGATAGAACATGTTCTATGTTCTGCTGGATACCCGTCGGATTCCCATACAGCCCATGCATTGGGCAGGCGGAAAATCCGAAAACCGACCGTGTTTTTTTGCACAAAAACCGCACAAAAGAACAGTAGTGTGGGGAAGTTAAAATACTGTCGTATTTCCTACGGTATTTAAACTTTGCTGTGGAGACATACTGAAGGAGAGAGGACCCTGCCCACGAGAGCTTACAATCTGCAATGTAGAAGGGAGTGACAGAAGGTGAGGGACGGAGAGGTGTATTATGCATACATGCCAATCCTCCCGTTTTGGGGGGGTGGTTCCCGCAATTGGGGTCACCTCCCGCCCCCCCACCCCCAAAACGGTGAGCCGAACATCCCGCTGCCAGCAAGCAGGGGGGGGGGGGGGTTCTTTAATTGAACGTGGCATCGAAGTAGCATCAGGACACTGTTCCGACGCCACCAGGGCCGTTCCTATGGGTGGGCGATCAGCTCGCAAATGCTCGCTTTACAACAGCCAGGCAGAGTCAGTCAGCAGCTGAACACTCGGTGAATGCAGGACAGTTCGTTACCCTCCTGCCTTCTCCCGTGTATGTACAGCGCACAGTGAGCGCTGTACATACACATCAGCGTCACAGGGGGTGTGACGCATGGCTTTACTCATGCCCCCTGTGACGTTGGATCTCCTCGGTGGACAGCCTATGCCGGCCCAGGAGATCTCCAGAGCCGGAGCTACTTGGCTAGAGGGGGCTTCTACTTGGCTAGAGGGGGCAGCTACCTGGCTATAGGGGGCAGCTACCTATCTAAAGGGGGCAACAACCTGGCTACAGGGGGCAGCTACCTGGCTAGATGGGGCTTCTACCTGGCTAGAGGGGACATATACCTGGCTAGAGGGGGCTACTACCTCGCTAAAGTGGGAAACTACCTGGTTACAGGGCACTACTACCTGGCTACAGGGCGCTACTACCTAGCTAAAGGGGACATCTACCTGGCTAGAGGGGGCAGCTACCTGGCTAGAGGGGGCAGCTACCTGACTAGAGGGGACAACTACCTGGCAACATGGGGCAATTTACTGGCTACAGTGTTCAAATAACTACCTACAGGGACCTATATAACTGCATAATAGGGACCTATATTTGTACTTGTTGGGAGGCCTATATAACTACCTAGCTACTTAATAGGGGACCGAGATATCTACCTATTGGAGGACCTATAACTCTATCTACCTAATTGTACCTACATACTGTCTTAGAGAATTTAACTACTTCCTATATTAGTATACAAAACAAGACTAAAACTTGGTGCACAAATGGGAGCCCCATAGCCGTTTGGGGGCACTTTTACTATTTGGGACACAAGGGGGTAATTATTACCATTTGGGGTGCTATAGATGGGGACTTTGTACAGAGATAAGAATTGGTAGAGAAGTGCTGATAAAGTGAGGCATCTAAGATGTTTGTTTTGCAACATCTCCAGTGAAGAGAAGATGTCATGGCAGTCTGGGCTAGATGGAGAAGAAAAGAAAGAGAACAACTCTTCAGAGACGTCTCCTGTAAGTGCCTGGATGTAACTTTACTTATATGTCTTTTTTACTTATTTAAACAAGACCCTGATCCATATTCTTTTCTTCTTTGTCGTTTCTATTTTCTTATTGTAGATTTCTCAATTCAGTCATCTATATATGATTGTGGGGACATCATTCTTACCTGCATTGCTTTTAACAGCAATTAGAGAGATGCTTTACAGCAGCTTCATGCACATAAGGGCCTGTGGACTGGATCAGTCCCATTGACTTCTATAGGAGAGTTTTCCATGCATAATCTGTGACCTGGGAAGAAGTCAGTGTGTAGGGAGGGGGAGAGGGTAAACTGTGACTATCTCCTCTTGTGACTGGTGGATCCTGGGTTATCTGTACACAGGGCGTTTCTACGTGCAGGTTTTACAACAGCCGTGCAGAGTTAGCAGCTACACACACTTAATGGTATGGAAAATTACAAAAAAATAAAAAAACATAACCAAAAATCCTAAAAAATGTATTTAACATAAAAACAATAAAATTGATCAGCTCTGTGGGTCAGCATTATACATGTATATAGTATACATATGTAATCAGCTCTGTCATTATAGAGATGTAGCCATTATAGGTATATGCCCCCTGTAGTCATCATAGATAGATATGCCCCCTGTAGCCATTATAGATATATGCCCCCTGTAGTCATCATAGATAGATATGCCCCCTGTTGCCATTAGAGCTATATGCCCCCTGTAGCCATTATAGCTATATGCCCCCTGTAGCCATTATAGATAGATATGCCCCCTGTATCCCCTATAGATAGATATACCCCTTGTTTCAGTTATAGGTATATTACTCCTGTATCCATTATAGATTGATATGCCCCCGGTTGCCACTACAGATAGATATGCCCCCTGTAGCCACTACAGATTGATATACCCCCTGTAGCCGTTATAGGTAAATGCCCCCTATAGCAGTTACAGATAGATATGCCCCCTGTAGCTATTAGATATATATTTGGCCCCTGTAGCCATTAGATATATATGCGCCCTGTAGTCATTATAGATAGATGCCCCCTGTAGTCATTGTAGATATATGCCCCCTGTAGTCATTGTAGATAGATGTATGCCCCCTGTAGTCATTATAGATAGATGTATGCCCCCTGTAGTCATTGTAGATATATGCCCCCTGTAGTCATTGTAGATATATGCCCCCTGTAGTCATTGTAGATAGATATGCACCCTGTAGCCATTGTAGATAGATATGCCCCCTGTAGCCATTATAGATAGATATGCCACCTGTAGCCATTATAGGTATATGCCCCCTGTAGCTATTATAGCTATATGCTCCCAGTTAAAAGCCAGGCTAGTTAATAAAAAAAAAAAAGTTACTCACCTTTCCTGATCCCCTGCAGAGACACTCCCTCCAGCAGCTGCATCACACTCCCTGCGTCGCTGATGTGTAGATATGGCGCACACTGAGCACTGTATCTTCAACGATAATAAACCTCCCCTGCTTTCTCTCTAGCACAGCAGCTGCACAGTCTATGTGCAGCTGCTAACTCTGCGCAGCCAGCTTACAACGGCCGCGCAGAGTAGATGTCAACCGCCCGGACTACAGTCAACTGGCGGTCGGCATCATGTGTAGCCCAGGGCTGCGGATCGGCAGAGCATGTGCCACAGCCCAGTGCCGATCCATGGCCCTACGGTTGGGGACCCCCGCTTTAACCACTTAAGCTGCATGCCTGAAAAGTAGTTAGTGACAGAACATTTTTTTAGATTTTGCCTCCTTGCGTTTTAACTTTTTTATTTTTTCAATGACGCAGTTGTATGAGGCCTCGTTTTAATCGAGACAAGTTGTACTGTATGGGGGAATAGTTTAAATTCACTTACAAATAACTTTTTATTTTTTTTTTTTATTTTTTTTTTTAAATGTAATGTATGCACAAATATTTTTTATTAAATATTTATTTTTATTTTATTTTATTTTTTTAATATTTTACACTTTTTATGTTTTTTACTTTTTTTTTTTTTAAATCCCATGAAGGGAGAACTGTTTAACTTATTTTATTTTATTTTTTTACACTTGGTAATGTATAAGCATATTCATATATGCTAATACATTATAATCTTTATCAGTCTGACACAGGCAGTGATCAGGACAGCACACAGTCTGCCCTGATCACTGACTACTCTAGGTCCCCAGGACTGAATGTGCAGCCGTTGCCCGGGCTCTGTCAGGTCACCGGGCGTTCCGATCACCCGACAGAGCAGGGAAACCTTTTGATTGCGCTGCGGTGATGAACTGCGGCAATCAAAGGGTTAAAGCACCGGGTTGCGGAGGTTTTTCCTGCTCCCCGGCGCTTGCAGGAGTTGTGCTGGGATCAGGGTTGTGTAGTACAGCCCCGTTCTCAGCGCTGCTGCGGCGCCCGGAGCCACAAACTCTGATGTCCGCAGCAACGCCAAAAGACATCGCTGCAGACGAACAATCTGAAATGCCCGCCGTCAAAAGACGGTGGGTGGTCGTTAAAGGGTTGAACAACAACATAGTTTTAACATTAAAGTCAATGGGAATAGTATTCATTCAATATTCAATAAGGATTTCAAGGCAGAATCCGTGTGGAATCTGCCTAGAAATCCTCGTGAAAAAACATAGTGTAAACATATCCTAAAGCTGAAATCACACTCAGCTTTTGCGGCAATATTTGTGGCATTTTCTTTGGGGTTGTGCACAGTATTTTTTACCTATCGGTTTATAATACAAACTATAATAAAAAAAATCTATATACCCTAGGGAAAGGGTATTTTTACCAAGTTATGTGGTCGCTGAGCTACCCTTCTACAAA
The DNA here is from genome assembly GCA_025379985.1 of Phyllomedusa bahiana. NCBI lineage: Eukaryota > Metazoa > Chordata > Amphibia > Anura > Hylidae > Phyllomedusa > Phyllomedusa bahiana. Next base: position 112,837 of record JAODAL010004303.1, read on the forward strand.
ACCAAGTAAGTAACTACAATCCAAATAATAACTAGAAAAAAATCCCTATTTCGCCCTATTGCATGACCACAGTAAGGATAAGTTTCAGGGGCGTAGCCATTGGCTAGTGGGCCCTGGTGCAAAACTTCAGCTTGGGCCCACCTACTCCCAGACCATAGCTGTGGACCACTAGTTTATAACAACAGGTTCCCTACTTGGCGTAACGGATGGTTGTAGTGTAGCGCACTGCAGAAATTATTTCAACTTAAAGGGCTTGTCTAATAGAAGAAAATTCATTTTAAATAGGGCCAAAGAAAAACAAGTTATACAGCCAAAGCGTCTATAAGTAGTAACATGGCATCCATGGAGGTCTTCACTAGGCCTCCGTCTGTCATGAGTACCACTTGGCACCCCGCAATCTCACTGTAGTGGTGAGGGGGTGACCAGGGACGGGGAAAACCCGTGCCCGCAACCCACCCCGTTTTTTTAAATTTCCTTTAGATCCCCGGTCTCGTGTCCCCACTGCATCCTGGGGGGGTAAAATTTACGGGAATTACAGACCAAAAAACCACACTAAATAGCCTTCAAAATGTAACCTCTTAACGCCGAGACCTATTTTTTTTCTGACGTTCCGTTTTTCCCTCCTCAACTTCCCAGAGCCATAACTTTTTTTTTATTTTTCCACCCTAAAACTAGATTGGGGCTTTTATTTTGCGGGGCTTTCTAATGATTTTTATTCATATTACCATAAAATTTTATTGGGAAAGGGAAAAAAAAATTCTAATTTTTTTTTGGGCCAAAATAAAAAAAAAGGGAACTTCCCCATGTTTGAGGGAGTTTTTTTTTTTTACAGCATTCAATTTCGGTACAAATGATGTGTTGTCATAGGGTTTTTTCCATTTTGTTTTGGTACTGTAAAAAAAAAATTCAAACATTTTCTATTTTTGGGAATTTTTTTTCCCAGGGCCGCGCTTTTTTTCTGGGGAAAATTTAACCCTTTTTTGTTCTAACACCTACGGTCGGCCTCATCTCCCCTCTCTCTCTCTCTCCCCCCCCCCTCTCCCCTCTCTTTTCGAATCCCTTTATTACATAAAAAAGATGGCCGGTGTGGCGACATGCTGGGTCTTGTATTTTCTGCCTCCCTGCTGTGGAACAAACAAGTATCAGAATAACTACACTAAAATTTCCCCTTTAAGTTTTAAAGGCTATCTGTGTAGTGGTGGTTGCTTTTGTGCCCTGTACTGCGGGTTCTGCCCGGAAAAAAATTCTGGGAAGATGGACCCCCCCCCACTTTTTCTGAAGACACCCACCCTCTGAAATAGTGGATCTGCTGGGCCCCGGCTCCCTTTGTTTCCCAGCTCCCTTTTCCCTAGTCTGTGTGCCCCCAGTGTTTCGTACCCTGGGTGGTGGGGGGGGGCTGTTTGGCTCAGGGGCCCAGTCCAATTCCCGACCTCTGCGACCCCAGTACCCCACGCCACTGAGGGTTTTTTGAATGGAGAAAGGGCCCTGCCCCAACCCCAAGGGTTTAAATTGGGAACAAGGGAGATAGCCAAACCCAGCGGTTAAAACGGGAATACCTTGACACACTGAAAGGCAAAAATTTAAAACACAGCAGGGTTTTTTGCCCCAAAAGCCATGGCTTTTTTCCAAAATTTCCTACGGGCCCGAAAGTACAGGGGCCCGGGCCCCAGGAATCCGCCGGGAAAAACCGGGGGTGAAGTTGAACACATTCAAACTTCCCCAACGGGGGGGGGGGCCGGGTGGATTCAGTAAAAACCGGGGTGTGTAAAATTTAAAAGCATGGATTTTCATTAAAGTCTAACAGTCCCCTTGGCAAAAGTCGGATTTTTCGGTAGATTCAAAATACTGAATACACTGAAAATCTGACAAGAATCCAGTGCTGTATAGACATAGCCTTAGGAGAAATTCACATTATGGATTTTAACAAGGAATTTGACACAGACATTGCATTGTATTCCATGTTAAAATCCTTGTATAATCTAACTCCTATTCATTTGAATCATAAATCCGTGTTGTAGATCACGCCATTTTTCACACCATGGATTTCGAATCTTTGATGCGGAAAAAAAAATGATGGACATGTCCATTCTTTGGAGGAGATCCACCTTGGACCATTTAAAGGGGGAATCCAAATTTACCCCCAACGGGGCCCCCCCTTGTCAAGATCAGGATGAGATTTCAACTTGAAAGTTAAAAAAAAGTTTCCATTCACAAACAGCAAGCTAGTGGTCTTTCTAATATTTTATCGCTTTCAGTTCCTCAGTATTTCAATACCTTGAAAAATCTTTATTTAAATAATAGAAAAAAATACAGAAAAAAAAAACAAATTTTGGCTTATGTTTACACGGCCCTTAAAAATGGAAGTATTTCAGGGCTGAAAATTTCGCGCCGGAGTGTATACGTCCCATTTTATTACGGTAAACCACAGTTTTATAGGGGAACAAGGATTTTCGTCTCCCCCTTTCCCCGCTCCACAATACGCCGAGGGGGGGGATAAGTGACATGTGAATTACCAGCGGCGTTACGAAGTAATGATTAGTCTATGGGGGCCCGAGGGGGTCGGGCCCCCTCCCTCACTCCCCCCCTCCCTCCCCCCCCCCCGGGCCCCAAAGGCCCCTAATTGCTGGCCCTAAAATTACGCCCTGCAAATACACCGTGTGAACATAGCCTTACAGCAATAAAATATTTTTCCAACATTATCTAATTTATGGTAATAATCAAATCCTAGAATGGCATGAAAAATGATTTAAGAAATTATTTTGTGGGGCCCCCATATGAGGGTTTTCTGTAGGATTTCCTGGAAAAATTCGAAACCCCCCCACACTGTACAAGGTTCCCCTTTTCCAGAAATTTCTGGGATAGGGCACCTAAAGGGAAAGTCTTTGTTGACCATAGCAACCAGTCACAGCCCAACTTTGTTCTGATACGCCGCTCTTGAAAAATGGAGACTGTGTTGTGACTGGTTGCTATGGGCAACAAAGACAGTTTGATAAATCTGTCGGCGTCTCCTGCTCACCCATGTGGGAGCGACAGTACGGACTATTAAAACGGCAGGCTGCCGAAACAAAATATTGAGTATAAACCTTACATTGTCTTAAATTTATGGACATACTCTGATTGACGGTCGAATGTCTTGTTGGAATTTTTTTAATAAGAAAATATTAAAGAATGTTGATTTTTTTTCCTGGTCTCACTCATATATTGCTGTATGTATCTGCCCTGTTGTTTTCCATGTGAAGAACCATTTGGTTATCATATCATGTGTTCATGTTTTTTACCCGAATGATACAAACTGTTTTTGCTGATATTTTTTTTTTTGCCTCTGTACCATATTACTCTACCCTGTTATACAATGAGAATTCCTCCCCCAGAAATTCACAATCCAGCATAAGGTCCTTGCTGCCACCTGGGAGCAACAGTGATGGTGGCTAGATCAATGCTGATGGAGGTCAAGGAAAAAAAATTTGGCAGGGGCCCTCTACCCTAGAAATAGTCTCATATTATAAATGCCTAAGGTAAGCTGAATATACAGTGAAGGAAATCATTATTTGATCCCTTGCTGATTGTGTAAGTCTATAATTTTAGTCTATAAATTTAAGGGTATGTTAATTTTAACATTGAGAGATACAATATCCAAAATAAAATCCAGAAAATCACGTTGTATAAATTATATAAATTTATTTGCATTTTCCTGAGAGAAATAAGTATTTGATCACCTACCAACCATTAAGAGTTTTAACTCCTATAGACCAGTTAGACCAGGGGTGTCAAACTGCCGTCCCTCCAGCTGTTGGGAAACTACAACTCCCATCATGCCCACTGTTATAGATTATACAAATGCATGATGAGAGTTGTAGTTTCCCAACAGCTGGAGGGCCGGCAGTTTGACACCTGTGAGTTAGACGCTCCTAATCATCTGTCACCTGAATTAAAGACAGTTGTCTTACAAAGTTACCTTTATAAAAGACTCCTGTCCACAGACTCAGTTAATCATTCAGATTCTAAACTCTACAACATGGGCAAGACCAAAGAGCTTTCTAAGGATGTCAGGGACAAGATCATAGACCTGTGCAAAGCTGGAATGGGCTACAATACAATAAGTAAGATGCTGGGTGAGAAGGAGACAACTGTTGGTGCAATAGTAAGAAAATGGAAGAAATACAAAATGACTGTCAATCGACATCGATCTGAGGCACCATGCAAAATCTCACCTCATGGGGTATCCTTGATCATGAGGAAGGTGAGAGATCAGCCTAAAACTACACGGGGGGAACTTGTTAATGATCTCAAGGCAGCTGGGACCACAGTCACCAAGAAAACCAATGTTAACACATTGCGCTGTAATGGTTTATAATCCTGCAGTGCCCGCAAGGTCCCCCTGTTCATGAAGGCACAAGTGCAGGCCTGTCTGGAGTTTGCCAATGAACACCTGGATGATTCTGTGAGTGATTGGGAGAAGGTGCTGTGGTCAGATGAGACAAAAATTGAGCTCTTTGGCATTAACTCAACTCGCCGTGTTTAGAAGAAGAGAAATGCTGCCTATGACCCAAAGAACACCGTCCCCACTGTCAAGCATGAAGGTGTGGACATCATATTTTAGAGGTGTTTCTCTGCTAAGGGCACAGGACTACTTCATTGCATGAATGGGAGAATGGATGGAGCCATGTACCATAAAATCCTGAGTGACAACCTCCTTCCTTCCACCACGACATTAAAAATGGGTCATGGCTGGGTCTTCCAGCAAGACAATGATCCAAAAAATAGAGCCAAGGCCAGAAAGGAGTGGCTCAAAAAGCAGCACATTAAGATCATGGAGTGGCCTAACCAGCCTCCAGACCTTAAACCCATAGAAAACTTATTGAGTGAGTTGAAAATCCGAGTTGCCAAGCGACAGCCTCAAAATCTTAATGATTTAGAGATGAGGAATGGACCAAAATTCCTCCTGATGTGCGCAAACCTCATCATCAACTACAAAAATCGTCTGACTGCTGTGCTTGCCAACAATAGTTTTGACATCAAGTATTAAGTCTTGTTTGCCAGAGGGATCAAATACTTATTTATCACTGCAATATGTAAATAATTTTATATAATTTATACAATGTGATTTTCTGGATTTTATTTTTGGATATTCTATCTCTCAATGTTAAAATTAACCTACACTTAAAGTTATAGACTGTTCATGTCTTTATTAGTGGTGAAACTTACAGAATCAGCAAGGGATCAAATAATTATTTTGTTCACTGAACATGTTAAATAATTGTTGGCAGAGCCTGCTAATGTTGACTCCCCAATAATCTGTATATGAGAGCAGTCCAACTGTCCACAGTAACTGGTGCTGAAGAAAACAAGGATCAAGCAGGGTATAGTTTCACATACTGGAATAATCCTTTGCTTTCCCAGAGGTAAGCCACTGTGCCAAGGTACACGTTATAGGTTGCTTCTTGTCACCCTTTCCTTTTTTAGCCCCACTAGTCCTTAGTAATCTTGCACTGTGATGGCATATCGATAGGATATGCCATCAGTAATGTGTAATAAGTGCAGGCCCACCTCTGGGGAAGGCCTCCCACTCCCGAAAGTCTAAGTTCAGAATGGAGAGTCAAATGCACTTGCACACATTGGGTTTACTCCCCTGAAAGTCTCTATTCAGAACAGAGAACCGGCCACACTTGCACACAACTCTCTATTTAGTTTTATGGTATTCCTTAGAACAGGTGAGCGGTGTGTTCAGCCGTACTGGGAACTCCCATAGAACAGAATGGAGAGGAGAACTGAAATGTGACCTACTCTCCATTCCGAACTGACATTTTCAGGGGTCCATTTCTGAGGTAGGTGGGGGTCCTATTCATATGCCATCAAAGTGAGAGATGGGAAAACCCCTTTAAATATAATGTGTACTTCTCCATGCTTCTCATTTTCCTCTACCAACATATAATTTACCCAAGTGTAGCTCTCAATGCAGACTGTCCACTAGACTATATGTCTGTAGTAAGATCTGTCAGCTCTGATTTATAGGTTTTTTGATCCATATATTGTCCCCTTTTTTAATGTCCCCTATCCCACCTACCTATTCCAGAGTGGTAAGAAGTTCTTGCAGCCGTATTAATCTTCTTCTTTCTATTAACTACCACTCTAACCCACTGCAGCTGTAGTAATGTAGTTGGGGCAACGTATTGTCAAACAAAGAGAACCTGAGACTCTCTTGCTTTACTGCTGAGATTACATGGAATGGGTTTGAGCAAACTGGAAGGTCGAAGTCTCAACATAATTACACCTTTTGCCTTCTCTGTAATCCACCTCTGGATGAAAGCAGTCTTTATATTCAATGTCAGTGTCAGATCTTTCTAAGTATGATCTTATACTGTCATTTGTGGGCAGCATCGTCTGTTGCTTACATATAAGGCCTTCTGCTTAGAAATTCTTGGAAAGGGGAACATCTCTCCTTGAGGAGAGCACCGAATGAACGGCATGTAGAGATTTGTTTTGCCTTTTCGCACTCTACTAAGCATCTGCATATCACAAGGCATTATGGGAAAGGGGCTGAGAAGCCCAAAGCACCCTCTGTTGGATGTAACAAATCCTCAGTTTGCTTTTGACCCACCAGGTCTTGAGAAAGCAAAAAGGATTTTAGCCAAGCCAGTGTAAAGGCTTGTTCACATTTACGTTGGGACACCAAAAAAATGGGAATTCAGACCTATACCGCAGCTTTCCCCTAAGCTTCGATTGGCTGAGCATAGACTGCACTCTGTGGAAGCCTATTGGTTTTTCATAGTATATGTTTCAATACCTTTTTTTTGGTAATCCAATGTATCCAAAAGGGGTGTAGTGCTAGATTTTAGACGTGAATTAGCTCTGATGTTCAAATCGTTATCACATCAAAACACATTTAGGATGAACACCCCCATGAAGTTGCTAATGGCTGGGTTTGTATGTCTAACGGCAATTGGCAGTTACATGGTGGTTTTGTTGCATGCTCAGCCACGTTGTGTGCTTTCACCCCTAGATATAAGCGTAGTATAGTTGCTCATCCCACGAGTTGTCTTCTTTGTTGTGACTTTTATATCTGTGGCGTTGTAGATCCCCATTGTCAGCAATAACTGTTGAACAAATCCTTCCAAAGAAAAAAAAAAATATGGAAAAAAAATATGGAAAATACGGTTTTCCAGTAAAAAACACTATTTTATTGTATGAAAAGATCATAATAAATTGCCTAAAACGTGGCAAAGTTACACGAGATTGGTTACTAGCTTACGCGTTTCTGGTCCATATTGTGATCAAGGGTCCACATGGACCTGAAATGCTTAGGCTATGTTCACATGGCGTAATTGCAGCGCATACAGTACGGCCGCAATTACGCCGGATGATTTGGGAGTCACGCTGATCAGCGCGTACTCCCGTGGGCCGGGGGGGGCGACGGCCAGCCGGCCCCATTGACATGCATTATTCGTGGCGCGTATTCGCCACAAGTAATTGACATGTCACTTATCTCCCCACACGTACAATACGATCGTATTGTACGAGCGGGGAAAGGAGGCGTTATCCATAGTTCTCTATGAGAACTATGGATTACCGTAATTTCGGCACGCATTTCGCTAATCCCCATAGTGTCGTACAAAAATAAAAAATGATGCCAACCTACAGTGGACATATTGTAGATCCTACTAATAAACTATTTTGTGTGAAATAACTATCTGTCTTACACGTAGAAATTTTTGAACTATGAAAATGGCAAATTTTTCTAATTTTTCATGATATTTTGATATTTTTCACAAATAAACAAGGATTGTATGGACCAAAATTTCTTACTAACTTAAAGCACAATCTGTCACAAGAAAACATTCTCTGAATCACATGAATAGGTAAAAGTTTTAGAAAGTTATTCTCACATAAAGTGACACGTGTCAGATTTACAAAATGGGGCTCTGTCAGAAAGGTCAAAACTGGCTGCATTCTTAAGGGGGTTAAAGAGCAACTGTTTCTGTATTATCCTATGTACTATGTCCTATGACTAGTTTTACCTGGATTTCATCCTCAAAGCAGTATTTGTTTCTGACACGGTCAAGATATACTATAAAAATGTCTAATGGGTTTGAGACACCAGAGAGTAGGAGCTGAGTTGGAGAGGTGGCTATACATGCATGGCAATCTCTTCACAGTAGTTGTAAAAAAGGCAAAGTAACCCCCAAAAACTAGAATGAAATACCGAGCAGGAGAACCACCGTTCTAATCTCTGGTAGTCCCTAAAGTGAAAGCGAGACGTCTTAACCATTTTAGGTACATACAACTGAGGTGCCATAAAGGAATACCCCTCTAAGGTTTACTGCGGCCTTTGGACGAGGTACAATATACAATGTGACCGCTGGACCACAAAATGTTGTGCACCCCTGCTCTACAACCGAATAAAGATCTAAGTACAGTTCCAAAGTACAAAAGTGACTCAAGGTGCTTTGGGCACTACCCGTGTGAAACTACCATTATGGAAAAAAAAAAGTTAATGCCAGCTAGTTTGCCTTAGAACGAATCCCTCAGTAATCACCCGTGATACAACTCATCTGGTTCACACATTCCCTAATTTTTAATCTGTATTGTTTCCCAGGTAGGATTGATCAGGGAGAAATGTTTCATCTTAATCTTCTCAGAGGTTCATAGAGAGAAGCTCAACAGACTTAATGGAACACTTAGTCATAAATAACAGCATTAAGTCATTAGCTAGCACAAATAGAGACAGTTCAATTAAGGAGACAGGCACATGATCATGAAGGCAATGTGCAGCCGAGCTCAGGACTCTAAAGTGCACAACAATCAACAAGCCATGCTGAAATCGTTCACCTCATATATGAGGCCATCCAATATTTCAGACCATGTATTGTAATATATAGTGGCGCAGTGCAAATAAATGATAATTATCACGAAATATAAAAAAGGTTTAGAATAGTGTCCTGTGCCACCTCCCTCTCCCTTGTTCAGCTGCATATTGTCTGTGGGAGAATTTATTTTATTAATTTATATAGCATTGACAAAATCCGAAGCACTGTACATAGCTTTCAGCACTCACATCCACCCTTATCCCCATCCTTAAAAAACAAAATGTGCAAGAGCAACCGCTTCTCCATTCCGAGACTAAACTTTCAGGCACCTGTTTCCGAGACAGGTGCGGGTTCCAGAGGTGGGTACCACTTTGGATGGCATATCCTCAATAGGAACACCCCTTTAACCAGTTTGTATGTGTTGGAAACCTGTGCAGATACAGGGGGAACATACCAACTTTATGTAGATGTGGTCTTTGGTCAAATTTGAACAGAGGACCCTAGCAAAATGTGTGTGCATATATATATATATATATATATATATATATACAATCCCCGAGAGTGGCGCCTTCTTACTATATATATATATATATTAGATATATATATATATAATATAGTTATAAATATATATATATATATAGTAAGCAGGCGCCACCCTGCGGGAATTGCAGTCCGATGCTAGATAGAGACACAGACAGGTTTGATCTGGTTTCAAACACGGGTCCCCCGTCTTTTATTGGCACAACAGTATACAGCGGGAAACGTATGCCAGATACAAAAACAGAATGGCAACAAAACAAAACACCTGCTCGTCCAGAGCGCTGGCTACACAGTGCAGTTCCCTCACTCACACTTGGTCAGCAAATACAGTTTTATGCGAGATCCTGGATATCTCCAAGTGAGATGCTCCCAGGCAACTCGGCAGGAGTTTTGTTTTGTTGTGGTTTTGCATGCCTTGCACTTTGCATTTTCATGTTTGCTGCCAATAAAATACAGAAGCCCTGTATTTTTCACCTGGAATACGTCTCCTGCCTCTGCCTGAAAAACGAAGTCGCGATCCCAGAGCCTTAAAGCTCAACACATGGTTGGAGACGCATTGGGCAAAATAGAGGAAGTACTCTTCTGAGACAGAGAAAAAAAGCGTATGTCCTGGGTGCAAGCAGCTACCCGCACGGTCCCAGCAGAGGAGGCTAAAATGATAGTTGGTGAAGCAGCCTAATTTAATCCAACGCTATCCTCCACTAATGTCGGCCAGCCAGCAGAAAAAGCTCAACGAAGAGACGATATAAAATAAAAAATATCATCTGGGCGCAAAGCAGATGACGAGAACGCCCTGCAAATGAGAACCCACCTAAGCCACGGTGAAGGAACAACAGCAGGTAAACCCACACCTGCACAACAGCTACAGACCCTGGCTGCAAGGCCAGAAGTACCAACAAGTGCTCAGTTTCACAGCCCGACAAGTGTTGCAAATCCCTGTCGCAAGATTCCGCGATGCAAATCGAGGCTTACCTGGGGACCCTTTGAGCGGATAGCAGATAGAGAGCAGCTGCCGGGCGGACCAGTGGGCGGATGTCCTGGCTCCCTTCCTAACGGGCGAACCGCAAAAGGCCTACTTCGACCTGCGTGTCCAAGACGCCAAGGGGCCAGGGGCCAGGGGTCACCCTGGCCGTACGGGCACAGAGAGTGCAAGCCTGGGAGTTTGATCCTGCCAAGCCCGCCAGGTCACAAATGTACGACCTGGTTCCACATTACTAACAGTGCACAGCCGGGAGACCCACACACCTGCCCAGGTGGTCGAGCGAGTGGTCTGTGACAGTTTTGTGCGGGCCCTTTCCCATCAAGCTCCAGAGGTGTCGTGGGTACACCGACCCCAAAAGTGTGGATGAACTGGTCGCGGTTGTGGAACGCTACAGCGCTACAGAGGAGTTCCTGCAAGTCCTACATACCCCGGGGAATCTGCAGACCTCCAACCGTGGTAAGAACTGCTCCTGTCCCAAAGGGTGTCACGGGTATACGGAAGGGGGGAGAGCCTACCTACCCCAAACGGTGAAACCCTGTTTTTAAGCCCGGGGACCTCTTATTTGCTTTGTGCCAAGGACTGGGAAATGTGCGGCATGTTGCCCGTCGAGGAGGAACCCATGGAATGTGGGTTGGGGAGGCGTACCTCTGGTTTTTGACCCTGGCCGTCTATTCCACCCGGGTCGCTGCTGGAAAGTACCGACGAGAGTGCTCTGTTACCATTTAAGACATTTGTGTCAGCCCCTCCTGAACTCGGGGGAGCTGAAGTGACCCCTATGATGCAAGCCCGAACTGGTGAGCCCAGAGCAACTACTCTTCACGCCGGAAGGGGTAGTTTGTATCCATGGTGACACCAGGACTACCCAACTGCCATACTGGCAATAGAGACTGATGTCGGGTCACCCAACATGATTGGCGTGGTGACCATTTACCTCACAGCGAGTTGTGGCTGTGACATTCCTCTGTTTTGGGATCTGTGGGGAAATAAAACTGGTGAAAATGTATCCATGATGTACCTGCTGTAAATGACGTGTGACCAAACAAGTGGCTGATGTTGAATCTGTGCCTTTTCCTCTTGTCGCTCCAGGCTGGAGAGCTAGGAGACCCCCTCTGAGTAGAACTCTTCCTCCTTGCCAGTCTCGAGAGGGAATTTTGGCACAGAGCAAGTGATGACCCTAACGCTGGGTGTAAACGCTTGGAAAAGCGTAAAGGTCATTGATGAGACCACAGAAAAAAAACCATGGGAGGAGTATGCCTACCTCACTTCGTCGTAAGGTACAATTTAATGTACCGGGTGAAAAAGACTCCATCAGGAGTGGTGGGGCAGTTTGTGGCCCCCGAACACATGCCATATGATCTTAAAACTGGCACATTCCCATGTTTTGGGGGACACCTTGGGGGTGGAGAAAACTAGGAGCGGTGGAGCGGAAACTTCGACTGCCCGGCCATCTACAAGGCCGTAGGAAGAGTTCTGGTCAGTCCTGCCCGAGTGTCCAGGTCCATGCCCCGAGACCCCATTCCAGAGTTCCATTGGTTCACTCTCCCCATTATAGAGGTACCTATTTGAGCGGATGGCATGGATCTTGGTCGTCCCCCTCCCTAAATCGGCTAGAGTGGCACCACATATCCTGGTCGTTACTAGATACGCACCCGCAAACCCCGAGTCTGGTACACCCTCGAAACACCCCTCTAAAGGGATAGCTAGGGAGTTGTTTCCACCAATTCACCCGTACCGGATCCCCAAGGAGATCCTGACCGATCAGGCACCCGTTTAAGTCCAAGGTAAACCAAAGAGCTATGCTGCCTGCTAAAGATTGCCACCTGCGCACCTCCGTGTACCATTCCCCCAGACGAGGTCTGGTCGAGCGCATTTGATACAACCTTAAAGGGGCAAGTTAAAAAAGGGGGTGGACAAGATGGTAGGGATTGGACCACATGTGCCTATCTTATGTTCGCCATCCCGGGAAGTCCCACAGGCATCCACGGGGTTTTTCTCGCATTCGACTGCTATATGGGGGGGGGGAGACATCCCCGAGGGCTCCAGGATATAGCCAGAGAAAACCTGGTGCAAGAGGAAACCCCTTACAGAAAGTGTCCATAGAGCATATAGCTGATATGCAGGACAGGATCGCGGCAGTGATGCTATTGTAATGTAGACATGCTACAGGCCAGGAAACCCAGGCCCGGTTTACAACAGGACCGCAAGAGTCAGGTCTTACAGCCAGTGACAGGGTGCTCGTACTATGTACCAACCGTAGAGAGCAAAGTTTTCTAGCCAAGATGCAAGGCCCCTATGAGATCTGTTGAACGGTGATGAGGTGAATTACAAGGTTTTTCCAGCCAGGTAAAAGAAAACCCTACCAAATTTACCATATTTAACCTCATCAAACCCTAAGGACCTAGAAAGCCTGGTGGCTTGCAAGGGAGGTCAGGAAGTCCCAAACAAGAGTTTACCCCCCGTCCGTAACGCGAGTCCTTGTCATAGGTCCAGAGACAGGAGTCCAGGGAGTTTCCTACAGAAGAACCGAGGGTCTATTCTCTGACCTGCCTGGCCGAACAGATGACATCCAACATGACATTGTCACCGAATCCTGGACAAAAGGTGCGGTTGATGACCCTACAGGGTACCGGAAGCCCAGAGGGCAACCAATATCAGAAGAGGTGAAAAAGCTAGCCCTGGGGTAATGAGAAGTCCCAAAGTGGGTTGTCCCAGCCCCATCGTGATATTCCTAAACAGATGGTTAGCTTGCGTTGTAATGACTTCCGCCAGTTTAAATGAAGTCTCCAAATTCGATGCCTGACCCCAATGCCAAGGTCGACGAGCTGAATCGAGAGGTTTTGGGACCAGCGAGGTATATGACCACCTTAGACCACACCAAGTATTGGCAGGTTCCCCTCACAGATCAAGGCCAAGGGATAAAACGGCATGTTTACCACCCAGAGTGACACATCCAGTACGTGTCCTTCCCTTGGTTTGCATGGGGCCCCCTGCGACTTTCAGAGGTTAAATGGACATTCATCCTTCATCGCATAAAAACTACGTAGAAGAGGAGAGCCCGATACCTGGATGGATGTTGGTAGGATCTACAGCGCCGAGTTTGATTTCCCATCTGCTAAAAAGTGCAAGCGGTACCTTGACCGATAGTGGGCCGCTTGGTCTAACGGCCAACCCACAGAAGTTGCGCGATAGGGCTAGAGGAGGCTCGCTACCTTGGGAATAATTAACGCCCGAAGGGGGGCATAAAACCCCAGGTAGACAATCCTCAAAGCCATTCAATTGGCCTCAACCTGTGACCAAAGAAACAGGTTAAGCCTTCCTGGTCATTGTAGGTATTACAGGAGGTTTGTGCAGGGTTTGCTCACAATAGCTGCCCCTCTCACAGATCTCACCAAGGGAGCAAAATCCACCATAAGTAAAGTGAACCAGAGGCCGAGCCCAAGTCCTTCCAAAAGCACAAGAGGTTCTTTGTAGAGGCCTGTATTGATCACCCTAATTTTCGGGAGGGAGTTCTGGTGCAACTGATGCCTCAGAAGTCGGTCTAGGGGCATGTCTGTCCAAAAGGGTTTTAAGGGAAGAGCACCCCGTCGGGTACCTCAGCCGGGAAGCTAACGCGGCCGAAGAAAAAATTTACAATTGTAGAGAGGGAATGTATTGGTCCCTGAAAGTGGGCAATCGAGTCCGCTCAGGTATTACCTGGTCGAAGGGCAGTTTTTAAGGTATCACGGATCACTCCCCGCTAAAGTGGGATGGCCCAAAATAAAGGGAAAGAATGTGAGGGTGACCCGTGTGTTCCAGGCCCAGCAGGACTTTAAGTTCAGTGTAGAACACCTTCCAGGGTCCCAAACAAGCAAACGTAACGCGTTATCTAGAGTAACATAGTTTCGGGCACAAGGTGCTCCGCCCCACAGGTCTGGGCAGAGGGGGGGATATTTAAGGTGGCAACAGCAGGAAGGGTTTACAATGGCGTATACATCCTCGCCCAGGGTCCTTCGTGCACCTTTCCGATGTCCCGACACCTGCCCCCAAGGTAAGGACCTTGGGGAATGAAAGGCCCAAAATTAGAGTGGAATTTCGACAGTACAGACCTGTCGACATATTTTAACACATTTAAGGTTAGTAATGCTTCAGCCATTTCCTGGTTCGCCTTTCATTGGGAAGTAGAAGCATGAGAAGTAAGAAGCAGAGTGGGTGCTCACTCCCCATGATTCCACTCCGGTTTACCTGGTGTATACAAGTCAGAGCAGGAAAGCTTGACTAGGGGGTTACAACCCCGGTCACCTTATAAGCCGTGGTTGGAGACCTCTGGAAAACCACAGGGAACTTACAGGACAGTCCAGTTAGCTGGTCTCTGTAGCTTAAGCCCTGACGGCAGGCGTTTTGTTTTTGTTTGTGTTTGTGCATGCCTTGTACTTTGCATTTATTGTTTGCTGCCAATAAAATACAGAAGCCCTGTATTTTTCACCTGGAATACGTCTCTGTCTCTGCCTCTGCCTGAAAACACGTGAGTCACGATCACAGAGCCGCTAAAGCTCACACAATGTGAGGAATGCAATGGGCAAAATAAGGCATTACTCTCCTGAGACAGAGGAAAAACGTATGTCCTGGTTGAAAGCAGCACCAAACAGTCAGCGATGTCGCGGCAAATGGACAAGTTCGTTGAAGCAGCTAAGCCAAGCCAACGCTAACCTCCAGCTGATGGCGGCCAGCCACAGAAAGCCGCACGAGAACCATCCGGGCGCAAGCTGAGACGAATCGCCTACTAATCGAGACCCCCAAGCCACGGTGAAAAGAGCAACAGCAAGGTAAACCAAGCGCTGCTGCAACAGCTACAGGCCTTGACTGGAGGCCAGAAGTACCAACAAGTGGCTCATTCACAGCATACCATGTGTGGTTCAAAGTCCTGCGAAAGATGTCCGCGGATGACGACGATTGAGGCTTACCTGAGACCTTTGAGCGGATAGCGGAGAGAGAGCAGCGCCAGTGGGACCAGGTGGGCTGATCTCCTGGCTCCCTTCCATAACGGCCGAACCGCAAAAGTGCCTACATCGATCTGCGTGTCCAAGAAACGCCAAGGACTACAGCCAAACTGCGGGGGAGATGCCTTGTCCCTACTGGGGTCACCCTGGGCCGTACGGGCAAAGAGAGAGACACACACACCTGCCCAGTGTGGTCGAGCGAGGTGGGGTCTGTGACACGTTTTGTGGCGGGCCCTTCCCATCAAGCTCCAGCGATGCATGGGTTCACCCGACCCCAAAAGTGTGGACCGAACTGTCCGGTGGTGAACGATACTGCGCCACCTGAGGAGTTCCTGCAATCCTAAAATACCCCGGGAATCCGCAGACCCCAACGTTGGTAAGACTGGCTCCAGTCCCAAAAGGGGGGGTCACGGTTAGAAACGGAAAGGGGGAAAGGCCACCCACCCCAAAACTGAACCCCGTTTCTAAGGCCCCTGACCCCTTAGTCTGCCTGGCAGTGCCCCAAGACTGGGTACATGTCGCACAGTGCCCGGGTAAGAGAGAACCCATGGAAGTGTGGGTTAGGGAGGCGTACCTCCTGTTTCACGACGGCCCATCTTACTCCACAAGGGTGTGCGGCTGGGGGTGTACCGTCGAGATGCAACTGTCACCTTTTAATGACATCCGGCAAGGGCCCTCCTGGACTCAGGGAGCTTGGTGACCCTGTGCAACACAGCTGGAGTACCCGGAGTCAACTATCCACATTCTGATATAGGGGTAGTGTGATTCAAGGGTACACCAAGGACTAGCCCCACTGCCATACTGTTGCCATAGAGGACCTACCTGTGGGGTGACACAACATGAGTTGGCCGTTGTGGGTCAAGCTAACCCCATAGGGCAATTATTGGATGTGATTTCCCCTTGTTTTGGGAGTTATAGGGAAATGAAAAATAAATGCATTGTATGATGTTGTTACCGCCTGTAAATAACGTATGCCATGGTGATAATGTAGACCGCTACCTTTTTCTTTTTCGTAACTGGCTGGAGAGCAGAGGAGGCCCCCTCTGAGTGGAACTCTCCCCTCCTTGCCGTCTCAGAGGGAATTTTTGGTACGAACAATTGAGGACCCTAATTTGCCAGAACGCCTGGAAAATCGTAAAGGTCCATAGATAGGTAAAGTCACAGGAAATCAGGGAGGACTTGGTCTAACCCTCACTTCGCCGTACAGAATAACCTCCTGTAGCAGGTGAAAAAGACCGGAGTGGTAGAGCAGATTGGTTGTACCCCGAACCCATGTCCGCTTGGTCCCTGGAGCTAGCCCATTCCATATGTTGGGGGGACATTTGGGGGCGGAGAAAACTAGGGAGCGGAAGTCGGAACTTTTACTGCCGCATCTATAGGGCCAGTAGAAAGAGTTCTGTCATCTTGTCCGGAATGTCAGGTCCATGCCCCTAGACCCCATTTTCCGGATCCGCTGTTCCTCTGCAATTATATGAGTGCTATTTGAGCGGATTGGCATTGGATCTGGTCGATCCCCTCCTAAATCGCCCGAGGTCACCACATATCCAGTGGTTTTTGGATAATACCACCCGGCTACGCCGAGACCATACCACTCCGAAACACCTCCTCTTCGAGGATACTAAGGAGCTCTTCTATTTTTTCACCCGTAACAGGATCCAAAGGAGATTCTGCAGATCAGGGCACACCATTTATGTCCAAGGTGCCCAAAGAGCTGTGTCCCTGCTAAAAATTACCCACCTGCGTACATCCGTGTACCACCTCAGACCGATGGTTGGTGAACTTTCAATAAGACCTTAAAAAGGGGGATGTTAAGAAAGGTGGTGGCAAGGACGGGGGGATTGGGATCGCCGTTGCCCTATCTGATTTTTCCACCCGGGAAGTCTCACAGCACCCGGGGTTCTCTCCGTTGACTGTTTTTAATGGGAGACACCCCTAGGCTCCTGGACATAGCCAGGAGACCAGGGAACAAGAGGAAACTCCTTACAGGATGTCACGAGCATATAGCCGCATCAGGACGGGAAGCAGCCGTTATGCCCATTTAAGGGAGAATAATGCGCAGGCCCGGGAAAGCCCGGGCCCGGGTTTAAAACAGGACCGAAAGGGCCGAGCCTTCCAGCCAGGGGACGGGGGTTCTCGAAACTTTCCCACCGGGTTTTGAGAGAAATTTTAGCCAAGAGGCAAGACCCACATGAATCTGCGAAAAGGTAGTGAAGGAACAAAGGTTTTCCCCCAGGAAAAAGAAAACCTACAGATCTTCATGTCAACTACAAACCCGGAAGGCCGAGAAAATCTGGTGGCTGCAAGGAGGTCAGAAAATCACAACAAGAGTTACCCCCGTCTGTATCTCGGAAAACTTTTCAAGGCCAAAGGGAGGAATCAGGGAATTCCTACAAGGAAACCCGGGGTCTTCTCTGAACGCCCGCCGGGCAACGTCATTTAAAAAGACATTGTCACCAGGGCCCGGCATAAGGTACGGATAAGACCCCTACAGGGGACCGAAGCCCCTCAAGCCATATCAAGGGGGGGAGGAAAAAGTTAGCCTTAGGGGTCTAGAGAAGTCTCAAAGTGGGTGGTCGAGCACAATTGTGATCATTCCTTAGCCGGATGGTAGCTTGCAGTTCTGTAACGATTTCCGCAAATTGAACGAAATCTCCAAATTCGATGCCTACCCCATGCCAAGGGTCGATGAACTGATCGAGAGGTTGGGGCCTGAGAGGTATATGACCACCTTAGACCTCACCAAAGGGTATTGGCAGGTTCCCCTCACAGATGAGGCCAGGGAGAAAACAGCATTCTCTACCCCAGAGGGACACTTCCAGTATGTAGTCCTTCCCTTTGGTTTACTTGGGGCCTGGGGCGTCGCTAGGCTTTTTTATTCGGGGCTCGGGCCCCGAATAAAACCCCCTGTGCCCCGAGTCTCCCGGGCTCCAGGCCTCTGCGCTGGGCCTGGAGCACCGACTGGCTCTTCAGCTGCATGTGCATCCGCTGGACGCACACACAGCTGAGGGCTTCTGCAGGGCAGAGAGCGAGCGCTCCCTGCCCCACAGACAGTGTCAGACCCGCAGGTCCTACACCGCGAGGCTGCCGGGTCCTCACCGCGCTGAGGACCCGCCGCGGCCCCGTGCGCCTCAGCCGGCAGCGTCGCGAGTACATCACGTCCTCGCGACGCTGCCTGTCCTCGGGCGCACAGCGCGTCATAGACTGTGCGCCCGAGGAGCTGCCGGAGGAGCGCGGGCTGAAGAGGACGGAGCGCGCTCGCCGGGGGAGTTACGGTGAGTATTAATGTTGTTATTTTTATAGCGTTTACCTGCCTCAGTGCCCCTATATACTGCCTGTGTGGCCCTATATACTGCCTGTGGCCCCCTATACTGCCTGCCTGTGGCCCCCTATACTGCCTGCCTGTGGCCCCCATATCCCTGCCTGTGCCCCTATAATGCCTGCCTGTGGCCCCCATATCCCTGCCTGTGACCCCCATATGCTGCCTGTGGCCCCCATATCCCTGTCTGTGGCCCCCTATATACTGCCTGTGCCCCTATAATGCCTGCCTGTGGCCCCCATATGCTGCCTGTGCCCTTTTATACCTGCCTGTGGCCCCCATATACTGCCTGTGACCCCCATATACTGCCTGTGCCCCCATATACTGCCTGTGCCCCCATATACTGCCTGTGCCCCCATATCCCTGCCTGTGGCCCCCATATGATGCCTGTGCCCCTATATACCTGCCTGTGCCCCCATATACCTGCCTGTGACCCCCATATACTGCCTGTGCCCCCATATCCCTGCCTGTGGCCCCCATATGATGCCTGTGCCCCTATACCTGCCTGTTGCCCCTAATACCTGCCTGTGCCCCCATATACCTGCCTGTGCCCCCATATACTGCCTCATTGCCCCCCTATACCTGCCTCAGTGCCCTTATATACCTGCTTGTGGCCCCCATATACTGCCTCAGTGCCCCCATATACTGCCTCAATGACCCTATATACCTGCCTGTGGCCCCATATACTGCCTGTGCCCCTATATACTGCCTTTGGCCCCATATACCTGCCTGTGGCCCCTATATACTGCCTCAGTGCCCCCATATACTGCCTGTGGCCCCATATACTGCCTGTGACCCCCATATACTGCCTCAATGACCCTATATACCTGCCTGTGGCCCCATATACTGCCTGTGCCCCCCTATACCTGCCTGTGCCTCCCTATACCTCTGGCCTAATACTGCCTAAGTGCCCCTATATACCTGCCTCAGTGCTCTTATATACCTGCCTCAGTGCTCCTATATACTGCCTCAGTGCCCCTATATTCTGCCTCAGTGCCCCCATATACTGCCTGTGGCCCCCATATACCTGCCTGTGGCCCCATATACCTGCCTGTGGCCCCATATACTGCTTCAGTGCCCCTATATACCTAACTGAGAGGACTGCTATACCTAAAATTAAGGAGTTGCTGGAAATGTGAGGATTCTAAGATATTTGTGTCCAAATCCTCAGGGACGAGTATTGGCCGGGAGCAATCAGCATGAAGGTGTGAACCGGATGGAGAAGAAAAGGGAAAGTGAACGACGCTGATCAGAAATGATGTCTCCGGTGAGTTACTAAATGTAACAGCAGGGTAATCACTTATATGTCTGCAGAGTCTACATACAACTAGTATCTACCACTATATGGCCCCTGTATGGCGGTGGTATATGTAATCAGAGCCTGTGTACACTGGTGTCTACCACTATATGGTCACTGTATGGCGGTGGTATATGTAATCAGAGCCTGTGTACACTGGTGTCTACCACTATATGGTCACTGTATGGCGGTGGTATATGTAATCAGAGCCTGTGTACAGCTGATAGTCACATGTGGGGGTTGCGGTCGGTCAGGGTCTGCAGGATTATTGAGCCTTAAGTAGTAATAGTTTTGGGTCTTGGTTTTGTAGGAGTGTTTTTAGTCACAATCACTTGTCTGGTAGATTTGCTCCATGTATCGGTGTATGTTTTGGTGACTGTTTAGGGGTATTGTCATACGAAGGTGAGAAGTTCTGAAAAAGTAAAATTTGTCATTGATTGATTTTCACTGTACAGTGACTGCTGAGAGATGGACGGGATCTGTGTGGGATGTGCAGAAAATTTTGTGACAGGAACAGAAGGTTTTTCTCTGTAAAAAAACATCCGCAGTTCAAAATGAGGCGGGAAAAACACAAAGGACCCGAGCCCCGGATGTTTTAGGACCCTAGCAACGCCCCTGCATGGGGCCCCTGCGACCTTTCAGAGGCTAATGGACATCATCTTGCAGCCGCATAAAAAGTACGCAGTCGCATACCTGGATGATGTGGTGATTTATAGTGCTGATTGGGATTCGCATCTGGCTAAGGTGCAAGCGATAGGGGCCGCCAGGCTAACAGCCAATCCCCAGACATGTGCGAGAGGGCTAGAGGAGGCTTGCTATCTCGGCTACACCGTCGGCCGAGGGATCATCAAACCCTAAGTGGATAAGCTTGAAGCCATTAGGAATTGGCCTCAACCGGTGTCAAAAAGCAGGCTAGAGCCTTCCTAGGCATTGCAGGCTATACGGGAGGTTTTGCCGGGCTTTGCCTCAATAGCTGCCCCTCTCACAGACTTCACCAAGGGAGCGAAGTCCACCATAATAAAGTGGAGCCCAAAGGCCGAACAACTTTCCAAAAATTTAAAGGGAGGTTCTATGTGAGGGCCTGTTTCTGATCACCCAACTTTCGGGGGAAAAAGAATTCCGTTGCAAACAGTTTCCTCAGAAGTAGCTTGGGGGCAGTCCTTATCCCAAATGATTACCGGGGATGACCACCCATCGTGACCTCAGCCCAGAACGTCGCCGGCTGAGAAAAATTAGCCCATTTTGGAGAGGGAATGTCTGGCCCTGAATGGGCCATTGAGTCATTTTCGTTTTACCGGGTGGAAGGGCCCGTTTAGGGGATTAAAATTTCATTCCCCTCTAAAATGGATGTCCCAAAAAAAAGGGGAAGAACGCGAGGGTAACCCGGGGGTTTTTCCGCACTACGGGACTTCAAATTCTATTGGAAAAAGCCTGGGTCCCACAAGCAAAGCCGATGCCGTTGTCTAAGTCAAATTTGGGGGCAAAAGGGTGCCCGGGCCCCACAGTTCAGCAGAGGGGGGGATTGTAAGTGGCAACAGCATTTTGGGGTATATAATGTGTTTTCATCCGGGCCGGGGTCCCACATATTCCTTCAGATGCCAACACATCCCCCCGGGGTAAGGAGCCTTGGGGAAAAAAAGGCCAATATTAGATGGGTGTCGACAGTATAGACTGTTGACATTTTTTTAACGTCTAATGTTAGCATGGTTTTTCAGCCATTTCCGGGGCGGCCTTTCTTTGGGGAGTGAGCATAGAGCAGGTGGGTGCTCACCCCCAGGCCCACTCCCGGTTTTCCCCGGATATTAAGTCGCAGGTAAGCTGACTATGATTGTTACAACCCCGACTACCTTTTAAGTCTTGGGTGGAACCTCTGGAAAACCAAACGGGGGAAACCTTGCAAGGGGTCATTAACGGTCTATGTTAGTTAGGCCCAGAGGGGCAGGCATTTGTTTATAAAAATCGGTTCCGACCCATCACTCTACAGCAGGGTGGGCATTAAATTTTCCAGGGGCCGCAGAAAAAGTTTCGATGCTTTTTTGGGGGCCGGAAAAAAAAAACTAGGTGAACGGGGGGAAAAAATATTTTTTTTGGGGGATTATTTTTGTGGGAAACTTCTGGGGAGTAATCTAATACCGCCTACTCATTGTCACAGTAAGGGCAGGTAAAAAACAGCCTCCTCAGTAAGGTAGGTATGTATATAAAATTCCCTCAGTCTGGCAGTATTACAGCTCCCCCCGTCAGTCAGGTATATCAGCTCCCCTCAGTCAGTCAGGTATAAGATATAGGTACCCCCCAGGGCAGGTAAAAAGATAGAACCCCCCCAGGGAGGCAAAGATAGGTACAGCTCCCCCCAGGCAGGAAATTGATAGGTACAGCTCCCCACAGGCGGTATATAGATAGGTTTCACTCCCCCCGCAGGTAATAGATAGGACACTCCCCTCGGGAGGAATATAGAAGGGGACAGATCCCCACGGCAGGTATATAGAAGGTACAGCTCCCCACAGCGGAATATAGATAGGTACAGCTCCCCTCAAACAGGTAAATAATAACTCCCCTCAAGCTTTTAAGATAAAATACCCCCTCAGGGAGGATATTTAAAGGCTCCAAACAGGCAGGGAATACTATTTAGGCTCCCTACAGGGAGAATATAGTTAAAGCTCCACACAGGAAAGGATTAAACATTAGGGCCCATACAGGCAGGAATATGTTAAACCCACACGGGCAGGTATATAGCTAGTTCGGGCTCCATACAGGCAGGTAATAGCTAGTGGGGTTTTTCCCCACAAGTAGGTAGGCTTTCCCACAGGCAGGTAATAGACGGGCTACCACACGGGTTATAGACGGGGCTTTCCACAGGCGGGTAATAAAAAGGCTTTCCACAGGCAGGTATATAGATAGGCTTCCCACGGGCGGGTATATAATGGGGTTTCCCCCACGGGCAGGTATAAAGATAGGGCTTCCCCACGGGCGGGTTATTAGACGGGGCTTTCCACAGGCAGGTAATGACAGGGCTTCCCACAGGCAGGTATATAGACGGGGCCCCCACGGCATATAAAGATAGGGTTTTCCCACAGGCAGGAAATAAAGGGCTTTCCCACGGGAAAGGGTATATAGAAGGCTTCCCACGGCGGGCAATAGATAGGGCTTCCCCCAGGCAGGTATATATTTTTATACCAAAATAACAAACCTAATACCACCCTGATTACCTGCTTCCCGGCCGAACGGCCACTTCTATCCAGATTTCCCCGGGGCTGGTGGGCGGATGACTCATGCCGCCGGCGCCGGGACGCCCCCGTCAGCTCCTGGGCCCGCACAGTTTTAAAACTCTTTTTCGCCCAGGAGAGGCAGCGGCGCGGTGAGCAAGTCACCGTTGCGCCAAATTTCACCAGTAATATCGCTAAAGGGGCCCCGCCGGCCTCCACAATCCCCGGGGGCCGCGGGGGGCCGTCACGCTACTTTTAGCAACCTGGGCACGTACCCGCGGGCCCACCGACAAGCTGGGGGGCCGGAGGGGCCCCGGGGGGCCGTCTTTGCCCAGGGCGCTCTACAAAACCCCCTAACCAAAGTCACCAATGACCTATTTAAACCCAAAAGCCCACGTTACTACTCTGTGCTTTCTCCTCTTAGACCTGTCCCCCCTTTGACACGGGATACCACTCACTCCCATAAAAATCCTCTTCTCCCCCACACACGGACCAGCCCTTTCTTTTGGGTCTCCCTACCCCACTGATCGAACATTCATGTCTCCACTCTCGCACCACCTCCTCCCCTCGCCCCTCCTGTTGTTCCCCCAGGGGTCTCCAGGGGCCCCCTACTCTTCTCATCTACACTCTTGGTCTGGGTCAGCTATAGCACACATGGCTTCCAGTACCACCTGTTGCTGATGACACCCAACTCTACACTCCGGCCCAGACATTATCGCTCAATGTCCAGGATCCCAAATGCCTATCATCCATATCCCCCTTCTTCTCCTCCCGTCTTCTAAAACGTAATGTAGAGAAAACGAATTCATTTTCTTTCCACCGTCCCCCTCCATCCCTCCACCTGATCTCTCTACCATAGTCAATGGCTCTACACTCTCACCGTTGCCGTAAGTCCGCTGCCTTGGGATAACACTCGACTCTGCCTTGTCCTTCAAACCCCAAATCCAAACCCTTACCTCCACCTGCCGGCTCCACCTGAAAAACATCTCTCGCATCCTCTCATTCCTTAACCCTGTCACTACAAAAATGCTTGTCCACGCCCTTGTCATCTCCCGCCTCGACTGCTGCAACATCCTTATCTGTGGCCTCCCATCCAGCACTCTCGCTCCCCTCCAATCCATTCTCAACTCTGCTGCCCGTCTTATCCACCTCTCTCCTCGCTACTCCTCTGCCTCTCCCCTCTGCCAATCCCTATACTGGCTACCCATTGCCCAGCGCATTAATTTCAAGTTACTAACCCTGACCTACAAGGCTCTCCATGACCTCTCCCCTCCATACATCTCTGCTCTAATCTCCAGATACTTCCCCTCACGCAACCTCCGCTCCTCACAGGATCTTCTTCTCCACTCTCCTCTTGTCACCTCCTCACACAACCGTCTCCAAGATTTCTCTCGTGTCTCACCCATACTCTGGAACTCACTGCCCCAACACCTCAGACTCTCGCCAACTTTCACCAGCTTCAAAAGCAATCTGAAAACCCACCTCTTCAGGATTGCCTATGACCTAGAATAACACCGCTGTCACTACACCCCACAAACATATCTGCCCCTCACCCTCTGTCTCTTTCCCCCTTCCTTGTAGATTGTAAGCCTTCGCGGGCAGGGCCTTCTCTCCCTCTGTACCTGTTGTTAGTCAGAGATTGTCACTATTGTAAATGTTTGACTTATGTTATGTATGTAACCCCCTGAATGTACAGCGCCCTGGAATCAATGGCGCTATAAAATAAATAATAATAATAATGTTTGTGCATGCCTTGCACTTGGATTTCTGTTTGCTGCTAATAAAATACAGAGGCCCTGTATTTTAACACCTGGAATACGTCTCTGTCTCTGCCTGAAAACACGTGAGTCACGATCCCAGAGACGCTAAAGCTCACAATATATATATTATATATATATAAACTTTGGTGCCTTAAAAGTTGGAACCGTTGTTTGGGGCGCTGCTTCTGAAAATCACACCCATTTTCCCCTAGTTTTGGAAATCCAGCATTGCCACCTCACCAAGTATATGCTGCTGAAAATAGTGGTCACTTGAAGAAATGTTAGTTTATATGAAATAGAAAGGAAATACATTTTAGAACATTTAGAGAACACATGCAAACAAAAATATGAATGTACTTGAGCAAATTCAATTCTATTTTTTTCTAATTTGGGGCCATTCATATATCTCATTTTAGACCAACGGCAACATCTATGAATTCACATGCGGTATTTATTTGGAGTAAAAAACTTCTGTCATACTTTTCTATAGATGGCACAACACATTTTAATGAACCTAGAATACGGCAAAATTGATGCGAAACTGGCATACAGAGTTTCGTGCATTACACTCTATGTGAAAAAATGTTTGCTGCATAACACTTTCATTCATGCTGTCACATTATACAGTACTCTTTATCTATTTAGGACCTGTGTGTCGGCGCCAAGTCAACCTGGTGCATGCAAATTCATAGATGTCGCCCCAAAATTTTAAGTATAGCACATAGAGCATGTACATTCAGCAAATGGATCAAATATCCAAATAAATGGGGCGTTTTCGATGGTTCTAATACGGTATACTATAGGTTGCAATTTTATCACAGTATCCCAATGGATAGCACAGAGTCAAAAACAAAATTGCCCCTTAATGTGAAGAAAAAAATAGTCTTAAGGTGCGTTCCCACAGCAAAGACCAAATACTGATTGAATTTTCCAACCGGTATTTTGTCTTTTTTTTTGCACGTAGGGAGTCTGCTTTTGTCTGCAGTTTGCGGATTCCAGCCGTCCCCCTTCACACCCACATATTCATATTCTGTCCAAAAACCGGGCGGATGAATGAACATGTTCTAAGTTTTTTAGGAATGCCAGTGGGGAAAAACCATCCAGCGGAAAATCCGTGCAGTGTGGACTGCTGCTCGGATTTTCTATTTGCCAATGTAAAAGGTTCCAAGTCGCTTTACAGACATTTTTAAAATTTTTGGAAAAGGTCTGTAAAACCGCCTGAAAATCTGTGCCGTGGGACAAGCCCTTATTGAAAAAGGGACTTATCAGAGACAAACTCTTCAAGAAGTTGCTGCAAACGAATTCAATCTCCCTTCTATGAAAAATCAATATGACCTATCAGGGGAAATTTTATTAGCTGCATATAGTTTTTGTGATTTTTTTTTCTTAAAATGCCTTTAAAATTGTATGCAGTTTTTCGAGTATTATTTTTTTTTAACATATATACAGTTTTCAGCCAAAAAAAAACACCATGCCTAAGAGTAAGCTACTCTTACCCCAAAAAATGTAAAAAAGGGCCCAGTAAAAATGTCACAAAATGCACTGTTTATAGTAGTTTTCATAATCCTTATTAACTACAGCAAACATTTAGCTTCAGTTTTTTTTTGCTGAAAAAAACAGGGAAAATTGGGCAAAAACCCACTGTTTTTGTAAAAACCTCTGTGTGTGAAACTATTTTTTAGTAAATGTTGCACTCTAAAAGCATTACAGCTAGGGTAGAATACAGAAATCTCACAGAGCCACCATATTACAGAATCTAAGTCATTTACGTGCTGGCATAGAGAGACTGTGGACATTGCTAAGCACATGAAGTCCTTTTCCTATTTTAAATTTAGTTCATTTTAGTTGCGGGTCCTCTGCACAACCTGATGAACTCAATTATAGAGTTTTTGTGCTCCTTTGTGTCCATGATGCAATGGATCTGTCACAGCTTTAAAGGGTATTCCGGGTATTTTAATTAGTTTCTAAATATGTAGAAAAGGTAAGTAAAGACAAATTACCAAATAATATTGCTGTTTTGATTTTGCTTCTCTTTAGAGAGAGGAGCAGATCTTATCTCCTATGTGCTTCCCATACACAATTAGTTGAAGGCATAGACTCTATCCGGAACACGGAGTAAACCCATGAACTCTCTGGGCAATACAAACTGTGTGAAAAAACAAAGGGTCGCAGGTCCTGATCAATTAAAAGTATAATTATTTTATGCAAATTTTTTAAAATCCATTGCGACCACACCCAAGAAGCTGACGCATTTGGGGTGTCTATCTCCTGCTTTTATACACAAGCTTTTATAGTTAGTGACACCCCCGCTCTGTTGTTGTTTCTTATCTTGACAATTGGAGCTTGTTTACATTGCTTACTGACAAGCTTTAATTCTTTGAAGCTCTGTAGCCTTCTTCACACTGTTTACACTCCTCTGTTAGCAATATCCCAGACCAAGATCCACTAGGAATAGCAGAGCGATATGCCAATCACTTCTTTAAAAACACCCACAACCTAACCAAGATGAGCTAAAAGTGTAGCTCTGTAAAAACAGCTTGGGGAGACAACCCCTTTTACTTAGGCTTTTCAGCTCCTCTGACATAACAAGAAAATGGAATCCATAATGCGAATTATCATAGCCTTGAAACAATCTAATTGTTGATCTTAGACAAAACCTATACATTTTAGTTGCTGTTCATTTTGTAAACTTAAAGGGGTTGTCTCGCTACAATGAATTGGGTTTTAATTAAAAAATCTTTAAAAAACAAGCAGCTTTGCAATATATGTTCATCACAAATGTCCTACTGATTTTTTAGTTATCCCTGTTAGTAGGAGTGCATCAGCTCCTGAAATCACTATAGCAGCAGACCTGTTGATCTTACCTCACTGCTGCCAGGCCTGGTGACTCATCTGTTTCTGAATACAAGTCAGAGCACAGAGCCCCTCCCACACAGTATGCTTCTGTAGTGGAGGGAGGGGGAGGTCTCTGGCTTCTGTATTTGTGTAGCTGGATTAACCCTGTGTGTGCCTGCTTCCTCCTGCTCTCTACACAGATTGAGGAGAGCAGAGATGAGGCTGATCAATAAATGTGACAGCAATGAAGTGTGTTACTAATAACATGATGTGTTTGTGGAGCTCTTTACTATACTAATAGAACAGATCAGGGGGGCATGTGAACATTCATTCTCTGCTGTACTAGTGACACATCGTGATTATAGTAACTCACTTCACAGCTGCTCTGTGTCTGTTCTGACAGGGTTTGTTTGTTGTTGGTTGAGATGGAGATTTGTATGCTAAGCAGAGGGTATAGGAACACTTGCATCCCCCCTGCCCTGCTATTAGCATACCACAGCTTCACAACCTCCCACACTCATAGATCACCCTCTCCTTCTCCGTGGAGCTGACAGTGCAGCTTTATCCAGCAGCCTGCACAGACCTAGGCAGGCACACACAGCGTTAACTCTGGGAGCAAACCCCCCTCACCCCCCCCCCCCGCTGGTTAATTAAAGAGAGCTTTCTGCGTGCTGAGGGAGGGGGGAAGAGGGAGAAAAAAGGCAGACAAGAAGCACGCCCCTCAATTCAAAAATCCTTTGCTGCCAGATGCATTGAAGTGGGCTGAAAGCCTGTAATGAGACAACTCCTTTAAATTTAGATAATGCGACATCAGCAAAAAATCTTTCCCCACCCATGATAGCAACAATGTTTCAAGTCCCAAAGGGGGACTTAATGTATGAGTCTGAAGTCGGGGTTGTTTTAGGGTTAAAGGTTTTTTGTAATAATTGGAATCAAACGTATCCACTTCTACGCTGAGAACAGAAGTTCTGTGGTTCCCAGCCTGCAACGAAAAAGCAGATAGTAAACAGAAAATGGTGAGGAAAATGAAACACAAAACATATACTGGGTTTCATGTGTAACAGAAAATGTGCCGAGCGGCAGATAACACAGGGCAAAACCACGTGTTTTAAAATGTGAACTCCCCATTTGGTTTCACAGGTAAAACATTGAAAATTAGTTTTGATTTAAAAACAATGTGAGCAATAATAACATTGTGAAATCAAAGCAATTGGTGCATTACCTCTATTTGTGAATGTGTAAATCCTAATGATACATCTTAAATGGGTGTTCTCACCATGCTGTTTTACAGAGCCACTGCCAGCTTCAGGATCACACTTCCTGGTGTGGCTGTGGATTGGTCTATTGCAGTGATCGACATATCTGCTCTGCTAATATTAGTAGGGCCATCTTTTCCATTGGGCACACTAGGCAGTTGCCCGGGGGCCTCACAAGTATAGGGGCCCCTGGTGTTGTATTTATGTCCCAGGAATACAAAAAACATACCATGGATCCCGTGGTTGGCCTTGTTATTTAACTGTGTTTTTAGGACATGCAAACAGTTAAAAAACCATGGTGAAGGGAGCTGAAGGCTCCCTGGCCTACCAAAAAGTCTTGTAGGTTTTCAGGTTGTCAGTGTACAGACATAATGGCGTGATAATATGGGTGCTTGGGAGGAGCTTGAGGCATGGCCCAGTGTGATGTCATGTACTTAGTAGGGCCCATGCAGTGCAAATCCCTGGGTTTGCCCATCATTTTTAAAAAAATTTGTTTATTAGCTGTTTTTGGGTTAAAAGGGACAAAATCTGGGAGGTTTGAAAAACATAGTGCAAAAGGCTATTGAGCTCAAAAAGGGTTAAAGCAAAACAGTACGAAAAGTAAAAAAAGCTCCTTTTTTTTGGGATAAAAAATTTGAAAAACGGGGAGAGACATCACCTTTCTCATACTGGATGTAGCCCTTTAAGAGCAGGGGATTGGTGGTTGGCCCCCCAAGGGAAGTTGGAAAAAAAACAGGGGGAAAAAATCTGCTCCTAACTCGAAGAAAAAGCCAAATCAAAAATGCAATGTATTTGAAATAGTCTTTTTTTTCCCTTTTGGGCCTACATGTAAAAAAACTAATAAAATAAAATTTGGGAAAATCCCCCTTGGGAAAGGGGTGGAATACATGGCGAGTCGCTGTGATGGCCTCCCCTTTGATTTTATAAAGGACATTAGCCACATAATTTTTGCTGACTTTTTCTTGCGGGAAATTTGGGGTGGACACAAAGGAGGGGGGGCCTTTTTGGCTGCATCACAGTCCCAAAGTGTTTTTCCTACCCTAAAGGAAAACCTTTTTGGGGGGGGGGGGGGGAATCTGTTTTTGTTTTTTGGGGTTTGCATTTATCACAGTTTTTTGCTTTTTAAATTTTTAAATGGTTTAAGGGAGAAAATCAAATACAAAAAAAATGTTTTCTATGGATTTTGCCTTGTGCCATTAAAACATAGAAAATATAAAAATCCACAAGAAATCCAGAACTAGTGTTTGACAAAATTTCCCCTTAAAATTTTAAACACAGTTTTCCTGTGGTAAAAAATTACAAAAAAAAGGTTTCCATGAAATACAATATTCATATCCCCGGGGCCTGTTTGAAGACAGGGGAATTTTTTAATATTTTTTTTTGTATCTTTTAAATGTTGATGGGTTTAAATTTAAATGTAAAAAATTCATGATATCTTTTAAACTAAAATTTTGAGAAAAAATTTCATTAAAAATGAAATTTCTTATGGTGCCCTTTCAAAAAAAAAATCCCTCTGCCCCAGCTTTTATCACAGGTAGATACAGGGAAAGTGCAGTTTTGGATTGCCCACCAAAGATTAAAATTTTTTACTGCAGTGAAAAGGATGTCTTTGCATTTTCCCACATCTTTACAGGGCTTGAACTTTGCCCCTTTCTGTTTTTTAGGGCAGAAAAAAGGCCTTTAAAGGCACATTTCCCAAACCCACTGATAACAATCTTAAATTTTAAAGGGAAAAAAAAAAACATCCCAAAAAAGGAAATTTATGCTTTATTGTAACGGGGACTACTCCCTTTTCCCAGGTGCTGGAGAATGTTTCGTTGAAGTAAAACACAGTTTTGCCAATTTTTAAATTGATTAGGGAGGCTATTATGAAAGATAAATAATAAAAGGGTTTGTTGGGGTTGTGAATGGCAAATTTTAAAAAAGTGATGATATATGAAAAAGAAAATAAATAATTAAATATCTAATCTAAATTT
This sequence comes from Phyllomedusa bahiana, assembly GCA_025379985.1. Taxonomy (NCBI): domain Eukaryota; kingdom Metazoa; phylum Chordata; class Amphibia; order Anura; family Hylidae; genus Phyllomedusa; species Phyllomedusa bahiana. The sequence goes on from JAODAL010004303.1 coordinate 143,782, forward strand.
TAAAAATACAGAATGAAAAATGTACATCTAAATAAGGGTTACTTTTTGTGCACTTTAAAAAAAAGTTTTGTCCCTTGTAAACATTGATGGTTTTCGATAGGGGGATGCCCTCAGTTTCGGTAGGGGTGGGGCCCACCTCTGGGACCCTACAAAAGGCCTCAAAAAACCCCCTTCGAATGAAGGGAAATTTCCCCCCCTTGTGTGGGTTACTCCCTTCATTTCAAACAGTTCCCTGTACAGCCCAATGCAACCACTAATTTTACTAGAAATGCCCCCTGAAAAGAATGGAAAAGGGTTTTTGGGGGCCAATTCGGGGGAAGTTTTTGGGATCCCAACTCTAATTTTTGACATGAAATTTGGGTATCCTATCAATATGTCATCAATGATGTAAAGAAAAAAAAGGGCTTTATACTGCCATTTTTTCCCAATTTTTTTTTGAAACAATTTTCCCCATGGTTTTCAGGAATCTCTTTCAAGGAGCACTAAAATAAATACTTCAATGTTTTTTTAGGAATGAAAAAACTGTCTTTGTTTCCTAATAGACACACAGGGACTTGGTTTTTACAGGGAAAGTTAACGAGATCTCTTGTTAAAAATCAATGCACATGAGGGAAACAGGGTATGGTTAGGGCTAATAGGGGGGGAAAAGGGAAAAAAAAAAAAGAAACCCCTAACCCAATAGTTAAAAGCAACTTGACCTGGTCTTTTTTGGAAAAATGCTGGGTTTTTTACGAGAACCTTTTGGGGTAGTGGAGGGCAAACTGGAATAGAAATGGGATTCAGCAGTGTTTCAAATAATTTAAGGGTTTTTTGTAAAAAATATTAAAATTCTGAAAAACCAGTGTATAAAAACGATTTTTAGTAAATGCAAAAGAAACCCCTGGGCGCATTTCCCAAAGATTTTGCCCCCGTCCCTAAACCCTTTTGGGGGTACCTGAAAAAAACCAAAGGTTAAAGGGTAAGTTCACAGGCTTTTTGGACGGGGTATTTTTCGCCCCGCATTTCTTTTCGGGCCGGGGTAAATTTCGCTTTAAAACCCCCGTAACCCCCCAAAAAAAAGGGGCACACCCCAAAAATAAAAACTAGTTCATTTTTTTTTTTTTTGCCCCAAATTTTGAGTTTGGCCCGCTTATTGATGTTTTTGATGTATTTTTATCAGTATATTAATACATGTTGAATTTTTTGTTCAAACAATAAATTTGAATTTTTTTGTTTTTTAAAAAAAAAAGGGTATCCCCAAAAATAAGTTTTAACTTGTCCTTAGGGGGCAAATATTTTTATAAGCACTGTCTTATTTTTTTTGGAAAACAGGGTTTTAAGGAGAAAAAGGCGCCGAATTTCGGTAATTCCCTAGCTTTTTATAAGAGCTATGGGAAATTTCGCGTAATCTCCCCCGGGGGTTACAATGCGAAATTTTCGTCCCCCCAGGGGGAAAAACGAGATTTTTTTTTTGTTCCCGGGGGGCTTATGCGCTTTCTGACAATCATTTCTATGGGTCCCTTTCCCCGGCCGGCCCCCCCTGGGTTTGGGAATTTAGCACGTGCTTCCAAAAAAACCTGGGAAATTTGGGTTTCCCAAAAACACCCGGGGAACAAACCCCAAAAAAACAGAATCAACAACCCAAACAACATAAGAGACTTTGTGAAATTAAATTTTGGAAAAAAAAAAACTTTTAAATTAAAAAGGGTTTTAAAAATAATAATTTTTAAATTAAAATTTTTAAAAAAACATCAGGGGGAAAAGGGTTTGAAGGTGTTGTCTTTTTCATATGTGTTTTACTTGGGGATTATATTTTTTAATGTACTTTTTTGGGACACCAGGAAAAAAAGGGTAAAGGGAATTTTTGTATTTTTCTGTCACCCCTTTAAGCCCCCATAATTTATAGTTTATGCAAAAAAAATGCATTAGGGTAAAAATATTTGGAAAAAATTTTCTGTAATCACATTTTTTATCTAATTAAAATTTGCAATTTAAGTTCCATCCTGTAAAAAATGACCTATCCCAAACAATCCAGAAACGTCACCATTTTCTCGGGGGCCAAAGTCATTTAAAATGGATGAGACAAAAGTTAGGGACGTTGAATCAAAATTTGAAACTGTGTTTGTCATGCCCGTAGAAATGAGGTGGGGCCCACCAGCTTATTTTTAAATGCACCAGTTCAAAACCTGCATCTCCTTTGGTATAGGGTTGCTTTAGTTTTTTTTGGCAGGGGGCAGTTACATATCTTGAAAGGCACGTCAATGCTGAGCAGTATATAGGGCTTTTACAAAACATTATTCTATCAACAACGTCTCTTTAGGGAAAATTTTGTTTTTTTCCCGCAACACAATGCTAAACCAAAAATTCCTCCTTCACAACACCATGGCTTCACTAAGAAGAGTCAAAGTGCTAAACTGGATCCCTGCAGTCCAGCCTTTTATCACTAGAAAATATTTCACATTTGATACTGAAATTTGACAGCGGAACAGCTAAAATCCTAGTCAGAAAGAACAGGAAATATTCCTGCCCCAAAACCCCCAGCAATTGGTCATTCCCAGATATTTAAGATTGTTGCAAAAGGAAAAGGGAGGCTACACAAGGGAGAAGGCCCTCCCAACATTGTTGGGATGTGTTTTGCCATTAATTGGGGGTTGTAAGAATTTTATTTCTGCTACACTAATAAAATCTAAAAATACAAACCTAAAAAGCTCTGAAATACCCCAAAAATCTTTTAACTTTGTTCTATCTCATTAATTCCAATGTAAAAAATACGACGAGTCGTATTTTAAAGTTTATTTGCAACACGCATTTTGGACCAATTTTCCCTTTCGTAAAAATTTAAGTGCGTTGTCAAACTTGAGGCATTTACCAAGTAAAACCCCATGGAAACAATAAAGGGACTTTTTTTAGTCCCTAAATGAAAAAAATATACACATTTAAAAAAAAAAAAAACAAAAAAAATCTCTAATCGGTTTCATTTTTGCTCATTTTGAGCGGCAATTTGCACTTTTAAAACTACAGACCGGTTTTTAGTTTTGGGTTTTTTTATCCGGCACAGCAATTTCCAAGTTTTGTAAAATGAAACCCAAAAAGAAGTCAATTTTTTTTATTCTTATGGTTTGGAAACTTGAAGCTTTACTTGTTAAAATATTTACCCCCTTATATAGTATTTTTATTTGACTTACTTTCCTTTAACTTAGGACTGATAATTACTGTCCAGGATTTTGGGTTTATTTTTGCTTGTCCCCTTTTGCTCTGTAGCTCTTAAAAATACATTTTAAATTTTTGAAAATTTTGGGGGTTTTGGCGTTAAAAGATTGGAAGGGCATCAAATTTTCAAAATTTCCAATGATTAAAAATTATTGTTCTTGCAACAGAAATTTTCCATTCCTTTATTGAAAAAGGTTTTGTGGTTTTTCAAATAGAATTTATTGTTTTATTGAAAAGTTAAAAAACCTTTTTAAAACTGGGGGCAAGTATGAACGTTGGCGGTTCTTTGTTTTTTGCTGCAGATTTTGGGTTTAAGTTTTTTTTAATCGTTTTTTCATCTGAGCACAATTGAATTACCCGCAAAAAAAACCAGCACAAAGCTTTCTGGTTTCGGTTTTAAAAGCAGTCCCTTTGATTCAATAGTACTTTTTTCTGTTTTCGAGTGAAATCTGATGGAAAGGAATGTGTTCAAGTTTTTTAAAAAAACGGCTGTTTTGAAATAAGTCATGGGGGACTGCAACTTGGAATTCTATTGAAGTCTATGGGGATGGTTTTACAGTTGGACATTTTGACAATCTTGAATCCACGTAAAAAAACCGATGGAAACCTTCCGTGAGACGGACCCTCGGGAAACCCTGATTTAACTTTTACCTGGAAAACCCTGACAATTTATGGTTGCACTGATGGCCCCTTTATTTCAATGGGTTTTATGTAATACTAATCCTTCTAGGCGATTCCGGGAAAAATAAAACATTAGTATTGGCTGCCCCACAGGTTGCAAAAAGACTTTGGGCTCAACAGGGGAAATTGTGATTAGTTTATTATCCTGTTTTATCCTCAACCTAACTTTTAACCCCTTAATGCCGAGGTTTTTTTTTTTTTTTTGATGTTCGTTTTTTCCCTCCTCACCTTCCATAGGCCAAAAACTTTTTTTATTTTCCCTCACAAGACATATGAGGGATTTTATTTTGCGGGACAAAATTTACTTTTGGGGTTATTCATGTTACCATAGAATAGTGGGGCAAAATGTGAAAAAAAAACATACTTGCGCCATGTTTGCAGGAGTTTTACAGCTTTCAATCTTCAGTAAAAATGATGTGTTATCTGTAGCCTACAGGTTGATTCGCATCCCCCAATACCAAAAAAGTAGGGTTTCCCTCAAGTTTTTTGGACCGTAAAAAAAAAAATTCCCAAGCATTTTTTGTAATTAGTTCAAATTAGCGTGTGATCCCCCTACAAAGCCCCTTACCGGCATCAGGACGTACCCATAAGCCCAATGCAGGGCCGTTCCTAGGGGCGGGCATAAGCCCAATGCAGGGATAAAAAAGAACATGGAGCAGGCTGGGAAAATCATTTTTAAGTAAAATAAAAAAAAAGAAAACCCAAATATGTGCAAAAAATCATTTGTTTGTTTAGTTAAATGGTCTTTCCGTAACACCCCAACTGGCCACGGAGGCACATGCGGTTCTTTGGTCTACTTCATGTGGCAAATTCAAGTTGTGTTGTTTCCTACTGGGAAGAGGGATGTCATAGTATAACTAAGGTGGGTTTTAGGGTAAAAAAATTATATAAATAAGTTAAAAACTTGGTAAAATTCATGTAACTTAATACGTCCGTGAAAAAGTGAACTAATTAGGTTGGGACTAGGGGGTTTTCAGACCCTGAGGATCCCCCTCAGGAAACGGGTAATTTGGACAGCAGCTATCATGTATTTGGCTGTATTAGTCTTTGGTTTTGGCTATGTAAATTATTCCCGTGTTTAGTTTAATTTAGCAGTGGTTTTAAGAGGCAAAAAAAACGCAAAAACTGAAATTGAAATAAATGTAAGCGTTTGTCATAGGCTTTGACCAGATGTTGTGTTCTAGTTTTTAATTTTGGAAGAATCTATTCATCAAAAATTAACTTTTAATTAAAAATAATTTTGAATCGAGCCCGGTTGGGGGCACAGGCATTTGGCTTCCCTTTCCCCTTTTTTTCTGCGCTTTTTTTTTTCAGCTTTGCTGTTTTGGGATGGGATGGGAAAGATCAGAGGGGCCAGTCTTTTTAATTGACAGCATTTTTGTTAAAATAAGGCAGATGGAAAATAGATTAAATAAAAATAAGGCGGGTGTTTCCCCCTGCATTCCCGGGGACAGCAATGAGGCTGTACTCCATCACTTTTACGAGATTGTCACAACATTTCCGTTTGTAATGGGTGGAGTTGCCTTTTACTTTAACGGTGTTCTATTTGCTTGTTGTGCACTGTTCCTATATTCCCTTACCTTTGTGTTCCTGTGTGTTGTACCCATTGAGCTGAGCACAGTACAGCCAAACTTTATTTATGGAACATAATATTGATATGAATGTTTAAAGGGGTTGTTCACTCTTTTGATTCACCCTTTCTTCAGTCCTTTTTTTCTTGGTTCATTTTTTAAATTTTCAGGGGCGTTATTTACGGGGTTTTTCACAGGCGGGCAGTAGAACCAGGTCTGTAGCTATAGCAACCAGTGGGGGGCAGCCTATGGGTGAGAGATTTAAACATCTTTTGCTATAGAAACCACTCCTGGCAGCCTATCGTGAGGGGATTTAAATAGGTCGGGTAGCTAGAGCGCCCTGGGACCCTGAGGGCAGCCCATACAAGAGGGGATATTTTAGGAATAGGTAGGGACACTGTTAAGGGAAAATTTTAATTGAGGTGGACTTGTTTTTCCCAAGATTTTTAACAAAAAAAAAAAATTTTTTGTAGTGGCCCAACCCCTTTAAATTGTTTTTTTTGTTTTTTAAGTTTTTAGTGAGAGGTTTTGGACTTTTAGCTGCACAGGAAAGTTTTTTCATTGATTTTTGTGGTTTTAGTATTTTTAAACCCCCTAAAAAATTTGTGGGAAAAACGCCCACAAAAAACATTTTTTAAATACAAAAAAAACCCTTTATCGGGACGGGTTTTTTTTTTTTCGGTTTTTTTTTGGGAAACCGACTTTTTGGGTAAAATCCGCCCGGAGTCCAGGGGAAAAATTTTAAACTATTGAAGCCCTATTTTAAAAAAAGACGGAGGGTTTTTTCGGGCAGTTTTTGGACGTTTCGCTAAAAAAAACCCTCCCAGTGTTAGACATATAAATTTTTCAACTTTTAAAAACTCCTTAAAAAACCACCCCAAAAAAAACCCAAACCCAAAAAACCCCCAAAAAAAAAATAAAATCCCCCAAAAAAACAGGTGGGAAAACCCAGCTGCTTTGGACAAAAAACTTAAAAAAATACCAGGTTCAAAGCGGTTTTTGGGTTTTTGGGTTTTTCCCGACAAGTTTTTTTTTCCTATGAAAGGTTGTGGACTTTCTGACCCCTTTTTTGGGAGAGAGAGGATTGTTGTCTTTTTTCTTCTCTTTTGTCAAAACAGCTTTTGGGCTAAACCAAAGGCACGTCTGGCACATGGGCCTGGAAATTTGGGGTTAGCCCAAGATGCAAGGTAGCTTTCCTTTTCCTGATGGCACCGCATTTAGTTGGTGGCTGTGGCTCGGGGAGAGGAGGGCGTCACGGGCGGGTACAGGCTTGTCTTTGGGCGCGGGTGTAAACCCGGGACGCGCAGAGCCACGGGGTTGAGGAGGAGGCGGGAGGGCGTTTTCCCGTCCCCCCCCTCCCCCGTTGTACCCGGTGCCCCAATTGAGCGCCGATACTACTCATGTCGCAGGGGGGCCCCAACAGCTTTAAACCCGCCCCCCCTGGCGCTCGTCTCCTCGGCGGCAGAGGCACTCTGCCCCCAAGGAGATCCCTGGGACCCTGCGTGCAGGGGTAACAGGTGATGGGGGGTCACACTGTTTACACCGCTAGAAAATCCCCCCGGTGGGGCAGCCCCGGACCGGGACGCGCGGACCAAAGGTGAGAAATTTTTTTGTTATTTTATAATTATTTACGGGGGGGGCATCTACGGGCTAAAAGGGGGGCTCACGGCTCAAGGGGGGAACACGGGCAAAAGGGGGGCCAAACAGACTACAGGGAGGGCCAAACTGGCTACGGGGGGGAACCCACGGGCCCCTACGGGGGGGAAATAAATGGCTACAGGGGGCATCACGGGTTTAAAGTGACCCACACGGGCCCTACAGGGGGCATACTGGCTACGGGGCTTTTTCATGGCTACAGGGGCTATTCCCAAGGCCCCAAATGAGGTGCTTAGATGGGGATTTTGTATAGGAAAAAAAATTTGGAAAGGGGAAGGGCGTGAAAAATTTGAGGATTTTAAAAGATTTTGTTTTTGAAAATTTTTTCATTAAAAGAGCCCGGGGGGGGATAGTCGTCATGGCGTTGGTTTAGAGGGGAAAAGGGGGGGAAAAAATTGAACAATTTCTTCAGAGCCCTTTTACCCCCTGTGAGCCCACAAAATTTAAAACTTTACTGAAAACCCTTTAAAGTCCCAGGGGCCTTTTTTTACAGCTGGTATCCACCACTGTAGGGGTCCATGTATGCTGGAAAATCTGGTTAAGTATAATGGTTTGGGAAATTCCCTAAGGGGCCCAGTTTTTTATTATTCATTCACTAAATGGTGGTGATAGTGGTAAACGGTGTTGCTGTTTTGGCCCAATTTGTGGTGATATGGGGTGGTATTTTTGGGGTCCTGTTTTGGGTTGAAAAGTGGTTTAGTGGTTTTGGGGAATTCGGTTTTTGTGTAGCGGGGGGGTTATTGGAACTCTATGACTATTATCTAGTATTTTTAATATTTTTTGCACATTGTAAAAAGTTTTCTTATATTTTGGCTTTGGTTGATGGTGATGAAACGGGTTTTTCATTGGGGCGCTTTATGTTACTTGGGGGGGGGGGGGGGGGGGGCAAATTTCTTCACCTCCCCCCTTTTTAAAATTTACCCCAGGAACGGCCCTGGCCCAAGGGTTCGTAAGTGAATAAACTGGGCTCCATAGTTTGGCCTAAGTTTTCCCACATCCCAAAGTTGATTCCTCTCTCATGGCCCTCAATTCCTAAGCATTTACTTTGGTTTTTTCCCCAAATTTTAAAATTATTTAGAATCCATTTGAAAGCCCCTGACGGGAAACCCAAAGGGCGTGTAGACCTCAATAAAAATTTCCTGTAGCCTACCAATAGAACAAGGGAACCCTGTTGGATTCCCATAGCCTAAATTGTGCGGGGCTAGTGAGAATCCAAATCCCCCCGTGGGTTTTTTGGCCCAAATTTTAGCACCAAAACAGGGGTTGAAGCAAAAATTAAAAAAATACCGTCGGATTACAGTATTTTAATTTTAAAACAGTAGACATGGCCTTGGAAAAACCTTTTTATCAAAAGGGAGTTTACTTGGCCCCGCAACAATTTTTTGGTAGGTGTTATGTATCAAAGTAATATCTGCACAAATTCCGCCCCTACTTTTTTCCCAAGAAGAACTTTGGCCCAAGCACAGGTATTTGTTTGGGTTTCCCAAGCTACTAGCCCATGGCGGGCTTGCCTAATACATTGTTTGCTGTAACAGCTTTCTATCAAAAAATTTTTTACCAAACCCAAACTACAGTATTCGTCTTGGGATCAGACAAGAGGGGACCTACCCTAGCCCCCCATGCACAATCAGTGGGGAAACCCCAATATTTTTTGCCAGATAACTAGCTGATTTTTTCTACATACTAACTATTGCATAGAGGATCATCCGCAAACCTGTCTTTTAAAAGAGATGAGGTGACCCATTCATCTAGCACCAAATTTACCCCAAACAGAGTAACTTGAGCCCTTTAAAAAAAATTCCCAAATTTCTTGCTGTAAACCCACTTTTAAAAAAAAAGGGGGTGACATAAAAAAACCCTGGCCCCGATTTGGGCCATTTTTAAAACCCCTTAAAACGACCCGGGGGGGGCGTATGGAAACGTCCCAGGGAAACAAAGGGGGCCCTTTGCGCTGATCCCCGTGCAAAACCTGTTTACACAGCGGGCCGGGTTTTAAGGGGGCTAATCGCCGCTAACACCCAGCAGTTAAAAACCCCCGGGCCACCTGCCTGTTTAACCCTTTGATGCCACAGCCCAAAAATGGCCCCCAAACGGGCCCCAAATTTAATGAAAAAAGGTTTCCGGGACACCATTTTTCATTCCAATCGGGACTTTAGCGGTGAGATCGCTGAGGGCCGATTTCCTTTGGGAAAAAGGCAGCAGGGAAACCTTTTGAAGCCTCCTTTTGCTGCCCCCGTTCTTGTAAAGCCCACTTCCGGCCCCAGGCGGGGGGTGGGTAAAAAAACCCCCATTGAGTACATCCTAATGCAATTTTCTATGCAATTCATTAGGCTTGTATTTAAAGCGCGAACCCCCCAAGGGGGAAGCGCCAAAAGGGGGAAAACAATGTTAAAAATAAAAAAAAAAAAAAAAAAATTTTAAAAATGTAAAAAGAAAATTATTAAAATTAAATTTCCCCCCCCTTTTTTGCATTTTACAAAAAAAAAAACAATTTAAAAAAAATAAAGTAACACATATTTGGGATCCCCCGACTGAAAAATCCGATCCCATAAAAAATATAACATCATTTTCCCATATGCTGAACACTGTAGACGAAAAAATTTTTAAAAAGCCCAAAAAAAGATTTTTTTTGGGCATTTTTTTCGTTAAAAAAAAATTTTAAATTTAAAAATGATCAAAAAAGTGCATGCAATTTCCCAAAATGCTAGCGATTAAAAAAATACAAATTTCAGCCCCCAAAAAAATGTCCCCCCCTGGGCTCCGTAGGGGGGTTTGTAAAAAAAAAAATTTTGGTCCCAAAATGCCCCCACAACCAAATTTAAAAAAAAAAGAAAAAGTTTGGAATTTTTTTTTACGTACCCAAAAAAAATAAAGGGAAAAACCCACAAATTTTGGTATTGCCCGGGTTCTTATCCAAACCCTTTTAAAAACTTTACTGAACCCATTGAACGCCGTAAAAACAAAACCCTCAAAAAACATGGGAAAGAACTTTTTTTCCCCAATTTGTTCCCCCTTTGGAAAATTTTTTTTCGGTTTCCCAGTATATTCTATAGTTTAGTGAATAACACCATTAGACAGTACATCTTGTCCCCCAAAAAAAGCCCCCATGTGTTTGTAAAGTGGAAAAATTTAAAAAATTTTTGGCTCTGGGAAGACGAGGGGGGAAAAACCCAAGTTTCAAAAAAAAAAAAACGCAAGGGGCCTTAAAGAAAAACCGTCACATGATTATCACCCTTGGGTGTGCCCCTTATTTTGTAAGATACTGGAGGGTTTTCCCTTTTTAAAAACTCAAATCTGCGTTTTTCCCCGCAGGGAAAATTTATTCAAGGGAGTCAGTTTTTTTTTAAAACCCCGCCACCTGAGGCTAACCCCACCCCCCCTCCAAATGATAAACCTATTATTTGAATAGGTAGAAAAAATGTTAATAACTGTCAGTGGGGGGGATAAACCTTTGGTGGGCGGGGGGCTAACACCTTTCTCATGAATAGATTTGAAGGGGGGGAAATGCTCTAAAAATACAGCATCTTTCAGAATAAAAGGGGGACAGCGCTGGAAAAAGCAGGTTTTTGGGCACTAGCTTTTTTCTACCCCCACAAGGGGGGCATAAACCCATTTTGAACAGGTTTTCCCCTTTTAAGGGGGGTTAAATCGCTTTTGAGCCCCTGACAAGGGCCAGAAAGTAAAGACAGTGGGCTCAAAAACTTTTTTTACATGTGTCCCCCTTTTATGGGGAAAAATTTGGCTCGGCCATACCACTTTGAAATCGGTAAGGGTTTTGTACACAGTTAATGCTAAACTTTGGCACATTCGTATGTTTTGCACCAAAGCTGTTCCCCTTTTCTGCCCCAAAAAATCCCAGGGATTGAAGACAATCATTTTTATTCACTGGCAATGGTTTTTTAATTTTATAAACTGGGCCGTTGTAAAGGGGAAAGGGGCTTTCCCCACGTTTAAAACCCATACTTTAGAGGGGAAAAAATGCTTTAGTGGGTTTAGGAATCAGCGCCCAATTGAACCCCTTTTTTCATTTTTAAATGTAAACCAAATTTTCTGCAGCTATGTGCAATATTTTTGAGATACTCATTAAATTAATTTATAATTTAAGGAAAAAAGGGTCCAAAGCAAAAAACGTAAAAATTACAACAGAGGAAGAAGAGAAAAAAGCCCATCTCTTTATGGCGCCCTCCAGGGTTTTCAGTTTTTAAATTTTTCCCTAAAAGCAATTTGCTGCAAGCATTCCAAAATCAAATTTGGCAAGAACCCCAACTTGGGAAAGATATAAAGAAAGGGTCAAAAACACTGAGACAGACTGATGCGTTGAAAAAGTTTAAATAAGTTGAAAAATATCTGGAAAAAAGGGGTTTTGTTAAGGTTTTTTTTTCCCCAAAGGGGGATTTTCCCTTTTTATTATTTGCTTTTTTTAAAAAACTAAAAAGATATTTTCCAAATACATTTCTCCTCTGTTTTTTCCCTTTAAGCTTAAAAGCAGCTTTTATCTCCCGCTTTTTTACACAATCTTCACTAGGTTTTTCCCCACCCGCTTCTTCCCGTTTTTACAGGGTTTAAGCCGTCCTGAAGAGGAGGGTTGGGCATCACCTCTGCGTATCTTATTTAGCAACACTGTCCCCGAGATGCGCTGACGCCCCCACTCGTTTTGTTCCCTGTACAGTTATTTCCCCACCTTTTCCTTTTCCCCTTCGCTGAGTCTTCTTCTTTTTGCCCGGGGGCATGCATATCCGCTTTCCCCGGGGGGCGGGCGCCCGGGTTTTGTGAGATTTTTAAAGGGGGCCCGCGTGGTGATTGGGGGGCTGAAACGAAATCTTCCATTTCACCTATTACAGTTTTTTGTTGGGGTTATTTTGGGTTCTTTTGGGGGTGAAGTTTCACCCCTTTTAGTTTTTTCCCGTGTACCCGACCTCTTGCCCGTTTATTTTTGAAATATGTTTTCCTTTCTCCCGCCCTAAATTTTTTCTGCCCTTCCCCAAATATTTTTCCTAAACCCGCCGGGTTCTGTACAAAGCTGCACCTCAAACCGCCACTTTCAAGCAAGTCGCATCAGGGGGGAGCGACTTTGGGCTACCCCCACCCAAATCCCTCCCGGGTTTGTGGCGGGGGGTGGTTAAAATCAGGGGGGGGGTCTTTTAAAATCCAAATCCCTGAAAGTGGCTTATACCTCCCAAAAATTTTTGGGGTTTAGAAAATTCACCTTCTGTGGGTTTTTCAAAAAGCACAAGAGCTTGTTTATGTTACTTACTGGCAAACTTTAATCCTTTAGAGCCGTAGCCTTGTGCACTGCTGTTTAGAAACCTACAGCACTAATGCCCTTCTAACAGGCTCAGCTAGGAAAAACAGAGCTGATATGCCAATCACTGCTGTAGACCCGCCCACAGTTTTCATTTGTGTGTTTTAGGGGTAGACATAACTTTTTGATCATTTTTATTCCATTTTTGGGGAGGCAAGAAAACAGTAATTTTAAAAAAAAATTTTAATAGCGCTTATGCCTGGTTCAAATTATCTTTAGACTTTCAGAACCTCCAGGTGTGAATCAAGCCTTACCATGGAGGATAAATAACATGATATTTTAATAGTTCAAACATATCCAGACATGATAGCATTCACTATGATTATTATGATTCATCACCTCCTTGAAGAGGACCTGTGGCCGTACCTTATGTGTATGTTTAAGAAAATAATTGTGTTTTCTGTGAAATAACAATTCTGGAGCATCTTTTCTTATTACTCTGTGTTGTGCTTCTCCTCTGTTATTTTGTCTAAAATTAATAAAAGAAAAAGCGGGCACCACTAACACACTTATAAAGTGGTGTGAGACACTTTCATACATACCATTGGATCATATACTATTAAAAACAAAGGTAGATTTGGTGAGTCGGCGCCAGGTTCATACACGTCGCCCATGGAGTTTTCACTTACACACATGCAGATACCTACTTTGCCTTTTAGGTCTTACTTCTAATTTCTGGTATATTATATCCTTTTTTCCCCTTCTTCCTTGAGTACTAGTTGTTAGTGCTGCACTATTGCCCATTTAAAAGGATTGTCTCACTACAAGAATTGCTTTATATGTTAAAGATCTTGCAAAAACAAGTCACTTTGCAATATGTGTCCATTAATAGTGTCCTACCTATTCCTAGATATCTCCTCTTGTGTGGGCTGCATCAGCTCCTCAGGTCGCTATAGCTACAGACCTGTTCCATCTCTCCTGATAGGCTGCCAGCACTGGTTGCTATAGCTACAGACCTGGCTTCTACTGCAGCCTAGTGGAAGCCAGTAAACACGCCCCTGAATTTAACATGAAACCAAGAAAACAGGACTGAGGGGAGATGAATCAATGTAGAGAGACAACCCCTTTAAGGGCTGTCTAGTTGCAGCCTCAGCCAGGGTTCTGCTTGGTGCTTAATGGGTTAAGTAACTAGGCCAATCCCTGGCTGGGATGGGGGATTTAAACCTTGTCTTGGCGGTCAGTCTCTGCTTGTGATTGCTCCGATATCCTGGCTAGTTGGTTTGTGCTCTGTGATATTTGGATTTCTTTGGTTCTGGAACTTGGCGGGTATAACTGGTAACTCTCCTGTCTTCTTCTTCCGTACTGCATGTTCTCTTGGTGTGACCTCAGCCCATCTGACTTTGCTCTTTTTGTTTTCTGTTGTGTCTCTTCCCTGTGTTGTTTTTTTGGCATCCGTAGTTTACCTGAGCCAGAAATGTCATCCTAGTGCTAGAGTTCGCCTGATTTATGACCCACTGTAGAGCAGATTCATAAATCGGGCGCATTCTATATTATTATTATGCGCATGAAAATTGCCGTTTAAACGCCAAAAATCATGCATGTCGCCCTATGTATCATAGGCCCTTCAAGTTCCCATTTAGTTTACTCCTAAGCTGTACCACTAGGCAGTTATCAAGTAGAATTCATGAACATATTCACAATGTTATACATCCTAACATATGCCCCGTCTCAGGAGCCTCCAGGCATTTTCGTGATGTTCACTACAGGGAGGTGACTGGAGGAGTTCCCTCAGAAATCGAGAGGCTTTTTGGATTATGACTATGGATACTAGATATCTTAAGGGTTTGAATTATAAAATGGATCTGATGTATGTGTATTGAAGGGTTTTTTGTCACTACATTGATTCATCTCACCCACCTCAGTCCCGTTTTCTCAGTTTACTGGCCTCTTCTGGATACTACTGGCCTGCAGTGGTGAGCTGCTGAGGACACCAGGTCTGTAGCTATAGTGACCAGCACTGGCAACCTATCAAGAGAGATCAAACAGGTCTGTAGCTATAGTGACCCGAGGAGCTGATGCAACCCATAAAAGAGGGGATATTTAGGAATAGGTAGGACATTGTTAATGGACACATATTGCAAAGTGACTTGTTTTTGCAAGATCTTTGACATGAAAAGCAATCCTTATAGTGAGACAACCCCGTTAATGTTATGTATTTCATCTGTGTTGTTCTTGGGTATGAAAGAGTTAACTCACAGCTTGTCTTGTTTGCCACCTAATTAAGATATGTTTAGAAAGGAACTTCCTTTCATTTCTGTAAGCGATTGGTGGATTCACTGGACCACCGCAAGCGATGATAGTTAAGCCACGCCAGGGAGCGGAGTCTAAGTAGGTCCTGGTATTCACCAGAGTCCGCCGCAAAGCGGGATGGACTTGCTGTGGCGTCAGGCTACCAGGTCGCTACCCCTGACGTGACTTGCTTGCGATGGCGGCCGGGGTAATACGTGGTAAAACAATCGTAATCCAGAGGCGTAGGGCGGGGACAGGCAGGAGGTCAGGACGGGCGGCAGAGGTTCGTGGTCAGGAGGGCAGACGATCAGGAAAGGCGGCAAAAAAGGCAAGGTCAGGAAACGTAGGGAAAACGGACTGGTACACGAGTAATCAACGGAACTCCAAAACTCTCTCAAGACTTACTAACGCAACATCAACAATCGGCAGAGAGTGTAGGGGGCTGTATAATATATAGGACCACGGCCGGGAATTAGCAAATTACCCCA